>JBCEWC010008833.1:0-19448 GCA_038996855.1 Solanum aculeatissimum | reverse complement strand
ATAACCCCGGGTGCCCCATAGTGGAAATCCTATTTTCTCCCTTGCCCTTAGAGATTAATGCTATGTGTTATGTGCAAACATGCTTATCCCATTCCCGTAATTGTCTCTATAGTTTGGGTCCCTAATCCCCAAGTCCTTAGAACTTACGTGCCATGTGATTAGCTTCCGCGCTTCCGAACCGATGATGTGTGTAATGATACTATGATGGCTTGATCGAGGGTCTTCGGGTCTACTTTCGCCATGTCGCATTCGCTATAGGAGTGGAGAGTCTTCATTTCATGGATACCATTATAAAGGTTAAGAGGACACTAGATGCAAGCCTGATAAAGGATAAGGATAATCCAGTTGAACTTCTGGAGCACCACAACCTCTATTCCATATGCCAGAGATGTTCGCCCAAGTTCCACCGTCTGTGATTTCTACCACCACCACTATTGCACCTATTACTAAGGGACCCCCATAGGCTGAGACAGATGTGGAGAGGGGTCCCACTACCACTATTCCTGCGCCAGAGGCCACACCTATTGCTTCAGCACGCTTAGGCATGACATTTGTGTTTGCGGCATCTTTACAGGACTTGGTGTAGAGATAGGCCTGCACTGAGTTGCAGATGACTCAGTTATTATAGTAGTTGAGGCTCTGGGTCCGCTAGTGTTTTTCGAAGGCAGAGACCCACATGCAGGCATTCATAGTTCCAGCTATTCAGGATTAACTTATACCCGTGGATGCATGCATCAATACATTTGAGGTGCGGGTACAACAACCTTAGCACAACCTACCCTATAGATATGATGGTCGTCCAGATGGAGATTCAACAACTCTGGGCTTAGATGAGTGCAGCACTGGCCAAGCCAGTTGAGGTCTCACTGACTATATCTAATGAGTCGGTGGTTGATTTATTAGTTCTAGAGAATCCACCACTCCATTCCCTCGGGTAAAGGTCCCACACAGATGACTCTTATTTTATGCGCTTTTAGGCGGGGATGATAGAAGAGAAGGAGATAGAGCTTGCCAAGATACACATGATGTGGGATGAAGAGGTGAGGCAAGCTCGTGAGCTAGAGAGAGTGATGGGTATTGGACCCTCCGGACATGCTCCTGCAGTAGAGGAGTTCACCAGGGATGTTAAAGGTGGACAAACTCAGATAGAGAGAGGCACTTAGGTAACCAGGTGTGTTCATTTTGACCCCTGCTCTTTATTTTGATATTTTATGTGCACTAGGGACAATGCACATCTTTTTCGATGAGGTGTGGGTAGTTATAGGCCTCAGTGAAGTCTGAGTAGCCTTGACCTATAACTATCCTAATTTTTTTATTTTTGAGGGTTTTCTTGCCTGTGTTCTTTTTCAGTGAGGATATTTACTTTTTGTTGAACCAACATGTTTAGGATGTTTAGGTAGTATTAGTAGCATATAGTATTTATGTCTATGGCATATGTGTGTTTTTATGGACAAATGAAACCCACCAAAAATTTTGGTTAGTTAATCTTGATAGCAACCACACATGTTTGAATATTTGACAGGTGCTTGTTCAGATAAGTTAAGTTGAATTGTGATTAAAAAGGCACAATCCGAGAGTTTATATTGATAGTATAATCAGTGTCATGTGTGTGAGAGCTTATTTGCATGATTCATATACTGTGTTTTAATTTAGAACTTTCCCTGTTACCCTGACTTAGACTTTAGGTTAGTTTGTTAGAAAAGGATCTTAGGTCATTGTTCTTATTATTCCACTTAGCATAAATGACCAACTAAATGTGTAATCTATCCCTTAATCCCAATGTTTGAGCATGACATGTACCTTTTCCTTATAAATACCTAAGTAACCTAACCTTAATGAATTTTAAACCTTGAAATTGGCCCTGGTCCTTCCTTGAACATTGTGCACCTTGACTGAGGAAAAAAACCTAAGTTGAGGGTGGCTACCCATAGTGGCCCTAGTTCAAAGGATGGATATTGTGCACATCAACTCAAGTCTAAGTTGAGGGTTGCTAATGTAAGGAGAAGTCATGAAAAATAAGGGGAAAACTAGTGATACAGAAAAAGTAGAAAAATGTTAAAAAGGGTGTAAGAAAAATAAAGAATTGCCTAACTGTTGTGCTAAAAAGCGAAAAAATTTTGAAAATATAAGGTAATGAGCTAAGAATGAAAATAAAGTACCCTAGAAATCTTAAAATGGGGGAGGGGGAGGGAGAATGTGATTAAAGTTATAGGTTAGTAGGGCAGAACTATAGAAAAATGCAGCATCAAGGAGGGCCTTTAGTCACTTTGTTCCCAGAGCATTACACCTAAGCCCCTTGAGCCTAGGTTACAACCTAAAAGTCCTAAAGTGATCTTAGTACGATTGGTTAAAGGTCATAGTCATGAGTATTGGGACAAGCACATGGTATTGATTGCAGTGTTTGAATGTCTTTTATGAGAGTGAGTGGTGTTATGCAGTCCCAAGCAGTGAATTTGAAAACATCTCTAAGAGAGTGAGATAGGACTTCTTTCTATGAGGGCACTTGCATTGCATTATTAATGTTAGACTAATTCAGTGATTGTTGCTTATCATTAGTCACCCTGCTTGTCAGAGTTGCACTGTTGAATATATTGATCTTCACAGGTCTGTTTGATAACTATCTAATATGTGGTTATCTGTGCTTGAGTTTGGTATAATGTTTTCCATTAGACTGAAGTCTGTGCATTACTGTGCTGCTTATACAGATTGAGTCCGTCACGTGAGGAAAACCAACAATTTTAAATTGAGGGTGTTGATATGTTTTCAAAATGCAACACTTTTGATACTTAAAACATGAAATTTTATGTGTTCTCAAAGCGATGTTAGTAGGTTTGATGTGTTTTTATGTTGTTTTTATAGGCTTACAAGATTGGCATGATTTTTGGGCAAATTATGCTGAAAGTGAAGTGTTTGGTGATCCACGACACCCTTTATAAGTCGTAGTATATTTCACGGGTTGTAGAAGTGGGTCCGTAGTAAATTCTAGTGAAGGGTGATTTTCTGAACAAGATTCTACGAGTGTGCAGATGAACCAGAAACCAATCCATGAGTCGTAGAGTTGAGGTCGTACCTTAAGGATTAGAAAGTAGATATGTGCTAAAAAATGTGCAGACAAAACCCTCCATGGGTCGTAGAAACTTATACGGCCCATAGATGTGTCTCGTAGAAGAAGCTCCAGTATTGAAGAGGATAGTTCACAAAACCCTGACCATAGATCATGGAATATTATAGGTCACGACCCGAGAGTAGGGCCTAGATATTACATGGAGAAAGAGAACCCGGGGGTCCTCAATCAAGCCATCTTAGCATCATCACACACATCATCGGTTCAGAAGCGCGTAACATAATAAACAACACAAAAGTCTAAGGGATTTCGGGGCTTTGGACTCAAGCTATGGGGATGTTGCTGGGAATGGGATAAGCATGAATCACATAGCACATAACAATTACGTTCTAAGGGGCGGGTAAGTATGACTCAAGCTATGGGAGCAAGAAGGGTTAGGGACTTTCCACATAAGCACATTCCCATCCAACGAATCATAATGACATAAGCGGAAACACAATCGAATTATAAGTAACCATAGCAAAGCATAAATAGTCATAACATCTCAACAAGCACATAGCATGGTGTACAATGGAATCCGATACATATCCAACAATGCCTCTACAAGAGTAAGACGCAGGCCTCAACATAACATCTCAACAAGCACATAGTATGGTGTACAATGGAATCCGATACATATCCAACAATGCCTCTACAAGAGTAAGACGCAGGCCTCGACATAACCCGGGCTCACCCTCAAGTCACAAGATAAGTAAAATTAAATAAAAGCATAAGATAGAGGAAGGTGGGTATTGCCCTTGGAGTATAGGGCTCACCACTATCAAACAAGTCCAAGATCTCAACTAAGCGTCCAACAATGGATGAATGTTGCCTCTTGTCCCTACATGGTTAGATCATGTAGACAAAGAGTATGGGTTAGCATATATAATGCACTAAGTATGCGGGCATGCCATTGACATGTACATGAACCTACTAAACACGCTATATGACGAGGGCACATATACGTATAGAAAGAATATATATAAGCAAGGAGGGAATATCATAACAATATGCCATGAAGTGCTATGATGCATGAATACAAACCTACATATCATAGAAGGGATGTGACCTCAACCAACAACATGTGAGACCAAGCTACCTACTACTTGGAATTGGACTACTTGCCAGGTAGATCCCAGGTTAACCCTTAAAAAGGGGATACAAGTCAATCCTATCTAAGGAGATAACCCATGTTGACATATGGTTTGACGGAAAGGAATATGGACCCTTGGGGATAGTCCACCCCGACTCCAATCCCTCGGTACTAAGTCTCATCCCATGGGAATACATATACATATACAAGTTTTCAAAATGGAATTTTCAATACTTCAAGTCAAAGCAATGCAAAGTTGGCTACAAGCCCAAATCATATTTCAAGTCTTTCCATAATTAGGCTAAAAAACCAAACAAGAGTTTTCAAAATCATACCAATAGGCCAATGCATAGGAGTAGCTCATTCTAACATAACAATGTGGTGTAAACACCCAAAATGCTCATAAGGCCATATCAAGACAAGATGTGATCACATTCTAGTGAATTCCCATGTCTTACCAAAAATCAAGTCAAATCATATTAAGAGTTTTATAAATTCAAACCTTCCATGTATGCATATATCATGAATGATGAGATGAATGCATGGGAAATAGAGATTCAATCTTAATTCATAAACACAATGCAAAATTCAATTGAAACTCATGAGAAAATCCCAATCTAAATCACAATTAAATTGCCCATTCTTGAACAAGCTTTCAAGGGACCATGCATATTCAAATCTTCATAATTCCAATGAATAACATGATAATTGAATTTAAATCATCTTAAAACCAACATTAAAATACAGCCCACAACTCAATTAAATTAAATCATCCATAAATTAAAAGACCCAATTTCAAAAAGAGCAAAATTCATCAAAATTGAAGAGGAGAATTTTAGGTCTTCATGGTTGAAAGGAGAATCATGAATCAATCCCACATACCTTGAATTAATCATGAAGAACAAGAAGAATTTGAAGAAGAATTGAATTTTTCCCCTTGATTCCCAAGCTAGCCTTCAATGGAGATGGAGATCAATTTGAGAGAAATTGAAGAGATCGAATTGAATAGGGTTAAATCAGGGGTTTAGGAGGGTTTAAAAATGCTAAAATGGTCTTACGATTAGTTACAAATTACAATTAAACCATTAATAAAATGAGGAAGGAAACTAGAAACTATCACTGATGGAGTGCACTACACGGACCGTGTAGTGACTCACGGTCCGTGAGCCTTGTCGTGAGGCATCACTTGATGACGATCTTTAATTTGGAAACGTATAGGAAAATTTGAAACAACTCCCATACGGTCAACTACATGGACAGAGAGAGGCCACACAGTCCGTAAGACCCTTCTGTGAAGTCACACTTGGAATAACTTTGACCACAAAAATTCCATACTTAGCCAAATTCTCCTTACGCAAATACACGATCAGGCACACGAGCTGCGACGCATCACACGGACCGTAAGATGGTCCGTGGAGCCTCCCTTGGCTCAGGGCCTCAACACAAATCCTTGGTAGATCACTGGAACTCACATGAGCGAGGCTCACGAGTCGTGAGGGCTCACATAACCGTGAGGCCTCACATGACCGTGAGCTGGTCTGTGGAGCCTTACTTGGCTCGGAGTCTTGGCCCAGAGTCTTGATTGCTCACTGGAACATACATGGACCAGGATCACGGGTCTTGAGCCCCCACACGGGCCATGAGTTCCACCGTGAGGCAGTGCCTTAGCCAACAATTCTCTTCCCTTTTCCAGAATGCTCCTCTGCACAGGCAATCCCACTGTGAAGGCCATAACTTCGACATATAGTTTCGGAATTGAGTGAAACCAAGTGCGTTGAGAAGATAACTCAAAGAGATTTAATTTGATAGGTCATGTCCCACACATTTCATCTATTACCAAGAGATATGTCCATTTAAATCTAGTACTTTAATAAGACGTCTAGCAAAACTTAGCCCATACGATTTGTTACAAGACGGTCATGCAGGAGAGACTCGGAAAACTCATAAGCCAACCAAGATAGGTTCAAATCAGACCTCAAAAAACATTACAAGGATCAGGAAGTTCCGAGTTGTTACATTATAAGGCCCGTAGAACACGCCAACCTAGTTTTCCTAGTTTGATTTGGTTTTATATTTTAGACATTATAAATAGTTTTTAGGTTATTTTATGATAAGTTTCTAGAGAGTTCATGTTAGACAATATTTAGTACTTTTAGTGAGAGATAAACCATATTTGTGTTATTGATTTGTAATTGCAATTTCCATTGAAGAGTTCGATTTCTTGTTCTTAAATTTATTTGTGTAAGTGCTCAATTATGTTATTAATGATCATGATTTTTGCATCTCATTAATTATGAATAGCTTAATCAACAATTAGGGTGTGGGAACCATGAAGAACAAACAAGGTAAATTCTGATAATTTAAAACTCTTGGAAAGTGTGTATGAATGTGTTGATTACTTCTCTTCATCTAAAATGCTTTTTAATGGATGGACGGTATTAGAACTCGCCTAGTGTTACTTGCTAGATCAAGGAAGTGATGAATAGGAAAAAATAATAATTAAAGGATTCGATTGATGTTTTCTCATCTAATCAACAAAACTAGATCAAGGGGATGTTTTACTGGAACTATAGGTAAGGCTTATTATTGTCACATTGTAGAGATGGATCAAATATTGTAGTGAAATTTGCCTCTACGCTGGATCAAAGGTTTAGGTTAACCTAACTTACCATTCTGCAACTACACGCTGGAAAAGATTACAATTATGTGGTAATATCGAGTTAGGGAATCATGGGAAACACATAAACCTAGTTATCTCTTTTACTGATTTTACACGACTTGCTTTAGTGTAGGTTTCTTTACTTTAAATCACAACACACCTTGGGGGATAAGTAGGTTAATTACCATACTATGCAATTGAATTATTCTGGAGTCTACCATATTTTCTGTGGATTCGACCCTAACCTTGGTTAGGTTATTTACTTGACAACAACCACTTTATCCTTCAAAAAGGAGGTGTAGCTTGGGCGACATCACATGCATGAACTTTCAAAACCTTAATGAAATTTATCAAATTAGAGCTTAAATCACTTTTAATAAATTTAAAGACCCATATTCAAAGGAAGATTAAATTTCATATATTAAGAGGTAAGAGCTCTTGGGGTCTTCATGGTTGAAAAGGGACCATGAATCAATCCCACATACCTTACCTAAATTAGAAGAAACAAGAAGAAATTGAATTGAGAAGAAGAAAGCCCTCCTTGATTTCAAATTGAATCTCCAACCACAAGACTTGTAGAGAGAGTGCTTTAGGATTTGAATTTGAGAGTTTTTATGAGGAATGAGAGTGCATGATCTGATTTGGGTGAATAGGATATGTATTAAGGTCTTAAAACACCTTTAGAATTACTCAAAATTACAAAAATACCATTAATGAGACTAGTAAAAAAATTGTAAGGGGTCTCGTAAAGAGGATCCACGGCTCGTGTAGGGTCACATTGACCGTGTGCCCTCTCGTGAAGCTCCATTTAGAAAAATTCTTCACTAACGAAGTTCCAAGGTGGTTATCCCATACTTAAAATTTTTTTACATCAACACCCTTACGGACCACCTCATAATCCATGTAAGGTCCATGTGTGAAGTGCCTTGGCCAAAATATAGTTTCCAAGGACAAGGCTCCTTTCACGAACCACCACATGGCCAGTGAAGTGTTACACGAGCCGTATGGAGTTCATGTGATGAATGTCTTGGTCTTGAACTCCAACTTAAGGCCAACACCCTACATACAAGGCCAAGGGTCACCTAATTGCTCTTTCACATGGCCTGTGGTGTCATGACCCAAAATGGGTCACGACTAAAGAATAATGAAATAAAGTGGAAACCATCACAACTTAACATCAAATATCCCTAAAATCGAGAGTTATAAGTACAAGAGCATCTATAACAGTACGAAAGAGTAAATACAACTATCTCAGGAGGAAATACAAAGATGTTTCATAATGTCTGATACAAAGTCCAAATAAGACAATAAAGATAATCACAGTGATCCACGATGACTCGAAGACATGAGCCTTATCAGTAAGATCTGGATAGTAATAAGAGTACTTAGGTGGAATTATTAACTACTCTGACTTGAACCTTGTGCTTGATCTATATGGAGAAAATAAAGTGTGGGTGAGTACACCAAAATTTACCCAGTATGTTCAACTGACTGGTTAAGAGAAATCAAACAAGTACATAATCATCTTAAATACCTACACCTGCATCCAAAAAGGTTAGTAAATAATCGTGATAACTAATAAGTCTTAGTAAATCTTCCACCTATCTAGCATTACAACACCAAAAGCAAAACCATACAATATATGAAATGTCATAAAATCATGCATCAAGTGTCCCATAACCTTGCCACCTACTCGTGATCAAGGGTATTACAATGTCTCGTCCTTGCCACCTACTCGTGGTCAAGGGATATTACAATATTTCATCCTTACCACCGACTCGTGGTCAAGGGGGTAGGTATAGTCTCACCCTTGCCTCCTACTCGGGTCAAGGGGGTGGTACATTTGTGCAACATATTACCCTTGCCTCCTGCTCAAGCCAAGGGGTTATATGATGCAATATGATATGAGCACAAGCCAAAAATGCCAACCCAAATATGCACAAAAGTATAATAACATCAGAATAAGGATAATACGACATAATTCCCATATAATCAAAGATAATGAAATTAGATGCCACAATCAATCTCTTAGTCTATCTCAACACTTCATACAATAGTATACTGCCAAACTGATCAAGTGTTTTTGTAATGTCGGACCTCACTCGTCCCACAAAATATATATATGTAACATCATTTTTATGCCAGAAATAAGTATTACATGAATACTGGGCCTTACTCGTCCCCAACAACATGAATACACTAGAGTCTTATCCAAGAATCAATATAATACCTATATCGGACCTTACTCGTCCCCAATATATGTAAATACACATAGTTATATCCAAAAGGCAAGTATAGTAGTGATATCAGACCTTACTCGTCCCCAACATATACATATAGACTTCAAATTACCTTATAACCATCAATTTTATACAATTTTCCTCACATGGTATCACAAGCCTCAAATTATATAGATAATATCTCAATGGATCTCAGTCCATAAGTTTTCATCTTAGGTTAACAATGGAATCACTGGGGTCATGATTTTTATAGATAAGGCCAAAAAATACAAACCAGGTCATTACATCATTCACCACTAAAAATAATGTTCTTCCTCGAACATAAAGAAAGGAGGAGTACTTGAAGCATCAAAAGGGCTGGGATATTTGGCCCATATGTCAAACTCCAACTCCCAAGTAGCCTCATTAACAGAATGGTATCGCCACTGAACCTTCATAGAAGGTATCTCTTTGGATCTCAATCTCCAGACTTGCCTGTCCAAATAGCTATAGGCTCTTCCTCAAAGGTCAAATTTGAACACAACTCAATAGAGTCATAAGAAATCACATGAGACTCATCTGGAATGTACCAGTAGAGCATAGAATAATCTCAGTGGTAATGCTAAATCATAGGCAACCTCACCAGCTCTGCTCAAAACCTCAAATGGGCCAATGAATCTGGGACTGAGCTTGCCCCTCTTCCCAAATCTCATCACAACCTTCATGGGTGAAATTTTTAGCCACACAATATCACCAACAGAGAACGCTAGAGGCCTAGCCCTCCGGTCAGCATAACTCTTCTACCGACTCTGAGCCATCAAAAGCCTACCCTGAATAAAAAAAACCTGATCCATGGCATCTCTAAGTAGATCCACACTCAACATATCATCGAAACCTAAGTCAAACCATCCAATGGGTGATCTACACCTCCGACCATATAAGGTCTCAAATGGTGTTATCTAGATGCTAGAATGGCAGCTATTATTGTATGTGAAGTCTTCCAAAGGAAGGTGTTGGCCTTATCAGGCACCAAAATTTATCACACAAGATTGTAGCGTTTCCTCTAACACCTAAATGGTACGTTCAGACTGACCATCTGTCTGGGGGGTGGAAAGTTGAACTTAAATCCACTCTAGTACCCAAACCATGCTGTAGAGACTGCCAAAAGTGAGAAGTAAACACAAATCCCCTGTGTGATACCATAGACTCTGGAACACCATGCTATTTAACAACCTCATGGATGTACAATCTATCTAACTGCTCCGCACTATAGCTAGTCTTCATCGGTAAAAAGTGAGCCGACTTGGTCAAATGATTAACCATCACCCAAACTGATCAAACTTGCCCAAAGCCATGGGCAAACCTGTGACAAAGTCTATAGTCACTCTTTCCCACTTCCACTCAGGAATGGGAATCTTTTGCATCGATCCACTGGATTTTTGTTGCTCATACTTGACTTGTTGATAATTCAAACACTTTGCCACAAATTCAGTTATTCCCTTCTTATCCCAAACCACCAATAATGTTGTTTTAGGTCATGGTACATCTTAGCCACACATGGATGGATAGAATACCTAGAACAATGGGCCTTATCAAGTATTAGCCTCACCTATTCTCCCACTTTAGATACGAAAACTCTACCATTTATCCTCAAAACACCCACAGAATGAATTATAGTTGTCTTGGCTTCATCCCTCAACATATTTTCATGAATCAAGCATATCCTGGGGTCCTCAAACTGATGAGTACATATCTGATCAAGAAAGGAAGATCTAGCCTAAAAAAAATTCAAAATACTATGGGAAGGAGAAACATCCAAAAGTACCATCTATCTAGCAAGTGACTGAAAATCTAAGGGTAGGGGCCTCTCCTAAGCCCTCAAAGAATGCAAAATTCCCAATACTAGTAGCCTTACAGCTCAAAGCATTGGCCACAATATTGTCCTTCCCGGTGTGATATAAAATCGAGATATAATAGTCCTTAAGCAACTCTAACCATCTACGCTACCTCATATTAAGGTTAGGTTGAGAAGAGATATATTTTAGACTCCGAATATTGGTGATGATCTCACAATGCACCCCATATAAATTATGTTGCCATAACTTCAACACAAATACAACCATAACATATTCTAAGTCATGGGTAGGGTAGTTCTTCTCATGCCTTTTAACCGTCTAGAAGTATAAGGTAACACCTTCCCTCTATGCATCAATATACCACCCAAACCCACACAAAAACAACATAATAGACCACAAATGGTACTCCCTCCTCAGGTAAAGCAAGAATCAGTCTTGAAGTCAATAAATCTTTGAGCTTTTAAAATTTAGCCTTGCACTCCTCGGACCACTGAAATGTCTCATCCTTCCGAGTCAATCTAGTCAACGGGGCTGTTATAGAATAGAATCCCTGAAAAAACATCGATAATATCCTACCAAACCAAGAAAACTCTGAATCTCAATCATAAAAGTAGGCCTAACCTACTCACACATAGATGTCACTTTGGATGGATCAACCATAATACCTTCTTTTGATACAACATGGCTAAGAAATGCAATAGAATCAAGCCAAAACTCATATTTGGAGAACTTAGCATATAATTTCTCTTCCCTCAACCTTTGAAACACGGTCCTCAAATATTGAACATGATCAGCCTCACTCTTGGAATAAACCAAGATATCATCTACAAACACAATTATAAAGATATCTAAATAGGGTTTGAACACTCAGTTCATCAACTCCATAAAAGTAACTGGGGCATTGGTCAACATAAACGACATGGCCACGAACTCATAATGACCATAATGGGTCCTGAAAGCTATCTTTGGGATATCAGACTCTCAAACTCTCAAACTCTCAACTGATGATAGAAAGACCTTAAATCAATATTGTATAATACCGAGGCACCCTACAACTAGTAAAAAAGACATCAATGTAAGGCAATGGATATTTATTCTTGATGATCGCTTAGTTAAGTTGGTGATATTCAATACGCATACGCATAGTACTATCCTTTTTCTTTACAAATAAGATAGAAGCACCCCAAGAAGATACACTCATAAAAATGAACACTTTCTTCAACAAATCCTCTAATTTCTCCTTCAACTCATCTGGAGCCATCCGATAAGGGCAATAGAAATGGGCTTGGTTCCCTGCTTCATATCAATAGCAAAGTCAATATCATGATCTAGAGGAACACTGAGCAAATTAGTCAGAAATACATCCATAAATTATTTAGCAACTCTGGTGGTCTTCAAAGATGGGGACTCTTGAGAAATAGGCGACATGAGCTAAATAAGACAAAAAACCTTTATCCATCAAACACACATGCATATATAAAAATAAATCCCTTAGTATATAATCTAGGTGCTCTAGTCCACCCAACCAGAGGCAACTCTGGACAAGATAAAGTCACAGTCTTTACATTGCAATCAAGAATAACATAATAAGGCGATAACTAATTAATAACAATTATCACATCAAAATCCACCATATCAAATAATATTAAGTCAAAAATAGTATCTCTCCCATAAAGGTCACAACACACCCCCGATATGCTGGATTCACCACTAAAGATTCACCTTTCGGGGTGGAAACATAAATAGTCTCGATGAGTAGCTCACACATAATATCAATATCTGAAGAAAAATGAGATAACACATAAGAATAAGTAGAGCGTGGATAAATTAAAACCAAATTTAAATGGTGGCATACTGGAACCATATATATGATGACTACATTAGAAGCCTCTACCTCAACTTTATCTAGAATGACATAGATAACTATATGACAACCACTAGCCTATGAGCCTGTAATGATCTGAAAATTTTCGAACTTCATAATGGTTGATCAAGGTTGATGTTAGACATGTTGTGGTTGAAATTTGGTAGCCATGGGTTGTATTTAAGTGGCCGGATTCAAAACAGATCATTTGGTGAGGTTGTAAGGCCTGTTGGGCAGTAAACTTTGAAAGGTCATAACTTTTTGTATGGATTGAACTGTGTGGGATGCTATATATAAAATCGAATCTTTTTGAGTTATCTTCTTAACTCAACTAGTTTCACTCAATTCTGAATTTGTAGGTGAACGATATGGCCATTATAGTGGGACTGCCAGAGTATAGAAAGGTTCTAGAAAAAGGGCAAGTAGCCTGTGTCTAAGGCAGACCCACACGGAAAGGTCCATGAGCCATGTGAAGGCTCATGGACCTTGAGGGGATCCGTGGGTTGATCCAGGGAGTGGGCTATGTGATGGGCCAAGACTGGAACCAAGTGAAGTCTGACGAACCACTTCATAGTCCGTGTAGGGTCCCACGACCCGTAAGGGGGTCCCGTGAAGTGATCCAGAGAATTGGCAAAAGTTTGGGCTTGAATCTGGACCAAGTGATGCTCCATGGATCAGTAAACGGTTCATGTGCAGCTACACGGTCCGTGAGGCCTCCCGTGAAGTGAGGTAGAATGTTGTCCAAGGTCCGGGGATGGACTCCGGACCAAGTGATGTTCCACGGACCAGTACACGATCCATGTGCAGCTAAACGGTCCGTGAGGCCCCTCTTGAAGTGATCCGGAATGTCCCTCAAGCGTTTAAGCCAAAGTTGAGGCCAAGTGAATTCACACGGACAGGTTCACGGACTGTGAACCTGTAGACGGGCACTGTAGCCCTTCCGTGAGACTCTGTTTCACTGAATTAGTCCATTTTATTAAAGTTTAATTCATAATTTAATTAGGTCCTATGCCCATTTTAGGCATTCTAAAGTATCCTAACTCCCCTAAATAAATCCCTAAGCCCCTCTAATTCATTCCATCACTCTTTAATTCATTCAAAAATTGTCTCAATCCCCTTGACCTCCATTGTTGAAAGCTTGAAGAAATTTGGGGAAGATAACTTTTCTTGCAATTCCATTCAATTATCTTGACTAAACTCAAGGTATGTGGGTTTTATTCATTGATTTCCTTTCATCCATGAAGACCCAAGAACCCTACTCTTTAATTCATGAATTTAAGTTTCCTTTAATTATGAGTTTTTTAATTCTTGATGTATTTCATTGAATTGAGTTGTGGGCTGTAGAAATTAGGTGATTTAATGATGATTTAAGTTTGAATTTTTTGAAATGCATGGAAATTTTTGAAAGATCAATGAGCATGTCCCTTTAATGGTTTAATATGCATGGGTAAATTGCATTATGTTTTGAATTGGGATTTTATCATAAATTATGTTGAATGTCTATTGAATTGTGATTTAAAGTTGAATCCTCCATTACCCATGCAGTTGATTCCTCATTCATGGCATATGTATTGAAGAATGGTTATGATGAAACTCTTGTTATGATATGCTATGTTAAGGCTTGTGATCACAGAGTCTCTTGTTATGGCTCTTTGAGCATGAAGGGTGCTTGCACCACTTTGATATGTTATGAAGGCTTGATATGATAAGCTATGTAGATGAGCTACTCTTATTGCATCGATACGAAAATGATTATGGAAATTCTTGTTGACTTTTAGCCTAAGTTTTGATATGGACTTGATTATGTTTTAGTTTGGCTATGATGCATGATTTTGAAAAGAATGTCAACTCTCCATTTTGAAAAGCTTGCATGGATATATATATGTATTCAAGTGGGATGAGGCCTAGTACCGAGGGATAGGAGTCGGGGTGGATTAGCGCCAAGGGTCCATACTCCTCTTCGTCAAACCATGTGCCAACATAGGATATCTCTTTAGTATGGGATTGACTTGTTATGTATCCCCTTGTTGAAGGGTTGACTAGGGTTCTACCTAGCAAGTAGACCGAATCCAAATAGTAGGTCGCTCGGGTCTTCTCTAGTGTTGGTTAAGGAAATATCCCCACTATAATATGATCGTAGGTTGCATTTCATGCATGATGGCATGAAATATCGTTATAATACATTCCCTTGGCTATTTGTATTCCTTTCGTATCACTTGTCCCCTTATCATCTTGGTTGTTCATACTACATTGTGATATGTATTGCATGCCCGCATACTTAGTACATATGTTTTCTAACCTATACTCTTTATCTACATGTTCTAACCATGTAGGGACCGACAACGACTTCTATCTTTCGGTGGACGATGAGTGACATCCTTGGAGTTTCTAGCTTGTGGTGAGCCCTTTTGCTCAAGGGCAATAGCCACCTTCTATCTACCTTGTATTTGTTTATTTACTTATTTCATGTATTGAGGGTGAGCCCCAAACTATGTCAAGGCCCCGTTCTTTCTTTTTTAGAGGATATGTTGGACATACACTAAAATCTTGTACATTGTATTATGTTCTATTGGGATATTGTGACTATTGGGTTATGTTATGGAATGATGTTATGTTTATGCTTATGCTTATGTTTATGGGATTGTGAATGATGGGAATGTGCTTATGTGGAAAGTTCTCTAACCCGGTATGCCGCCATAGCTTGAGTCCTACTTACCCGCCCCTTAGAGATACTTGTTGTGTACTATGTGATTCGTGCTCATCCTATTCTCGGCAATATCCCCATAGCTTGAGTCCAAAGCCTCGTTTCTCCTAGAATTATATGTTATGTGTTTATCTTTCTGCACTTCCGAATTGATGATGTGTGTGATGCTACTATGATGGCTTGATCGAGGACTTTCGAGTTCTTCTTCGCCATGTCACATCTAGGCCCCCCTATTCGGGTCATGACAAAGATTGTATCAAATCCCTAGGTTTGTAAATAATCCTCGAATTCCAACATGTCGTGTTACTTAGAGTCTCGTTCATGGGTGTGATGCGTGCCATACCTATGAGTGGGACGATATGACGACGTCTTAGGAACTTGTCACTTCATTGTTCCTTGTGTCGTGCCTTGTACTGTTTATGAGATTTCCCTAAACTCTTGGTGTTCTTGCTGCTCTTTAAGAACATGCCTCCCAGAAGAGATCCCATCCCTCGTCAAGCTCCCTAATTTGAGGAACAAGCCCCTCCGGCACCGATAGAGGAACAAGTATCACATGCGGAGTTTAGAAATATGGTGTCCATATTTGCCCAAGTTGTGGCGAACCAAGCCCAACTAGTCAATCCCTTAAATGTGGGAACTCTGGCTTCTAGGGTGAGGGATTTTACCCGGATGAACCTTCCAGAGTTCTAATGTTTGAAAGTGGATGAATATGCTCAACCGTTCATTGATGAACTCACTAAGGTGTTGACCATAATGGGGGTGAGTTCGTAAGAGAAAGCCAAATTGGCCGCTTATCAATTGAAAGATGTGGCCTAAGTGTGGTATAACTAATGGCTAGTAGAGAGGATGGTTAATGTCAAGGTTGGGTGGGAAGAATTCAAGATGGCCTTCCTTGACCGGTTCTTTTCTCTTGAGCTTAGGGAGGCCAAAATGATCGAGTTCATCAATTTTCGTAAAGGTGGTATGACGGTGAGGGATTATACTGTCAAATTTACTAAGTTCTCCAAGTATGCTCAAATGCTTGTATCCGACTCCCGTGCAAGAATGTACAAGTTCATCTCTGGTGTTTCTGACTTAGTTGTGAAAGAGTGCTATACGGCTATGGAAATCTCAAGGCTCATAACTTATGCCAAAACAATAGGGGGTGAGAAACTCAAGGAAAGGAGAGTGCATGAAGCTAAGAGGGCTGACTTGATGATGTGTTCTGCAATGCCAAGGATGGTGGTGGGTTTGGCCGATTTCAACAAGGCCAAGGTTCTAATGTGAGAATTGCTAATCCAAGGGTGCCTTCTCCTAAGGCACAAGTTTGGGGTGGTCTCCAATTTCCTCATTGTGGTCAATGTGGTGGTAGCCACGTAGGTGAATGTAGGAAAGCTACGGGTGAGTGCTATGAGTGTGGTAGTTTGGACCATAAAATCTCAAATTTCCCAAAGAATGTGAAGAAGGATCAATTGGCTCCAGGTGGTCAAGGGCCGCCGAAAGCTCTGGTTGGTTGTGCTCCTAGAAACAACTCGATTCTATGCTCTTCATGCCCGCCAAGAGGTGGAGGAAGCTCCTGACGTCGTGACTAATATGTTAAAAATCTTTGATTTTGATGCTTATGCTTTACTTGATCCGGGTGCCAATTTATCTTTTTTGACTCCTCTATTTGCTGTTAAATATGGTTTAAGTCCTGAAACTCTTAGGGAACCTTATTCGGTATATACCCCCGTGGGTGAGTCTATTGTTGCCCAAAATGTGTATCGGGGTTGTCCTGTCTCTGTGTTCCATAATGTGGTTACCGGTGACATTGTAGAACTTGAAATGTATGATTTTGATGTTATCCTTGGGATGGATTGGTTGCATGCATGTATGCCTCAGTTGATTGTAGGACTAGGCAAGTTAAATTTCAAGTTGCAAATGAACTGGTGTTGGAATGGAAGGGTAGTGATTCCGTGGTTAAGGGTCGGTTTATTTCCTACCTTAAAGCCCGAAAGATGATTTGTAAGGGGTGTATTTATCATATTGTGTGGGTTAGAGATCTGGAGGGTGAGTTACCTAAGCTTGAATCAGTTCCGGTGGTTAATGAGTTTACGAATGTGTTTCCAGAGGGCTTGCCCGATATTCCTTCCGATAGAAAAATAGATTTTTGCATAGATCTCCTTCTGGATACTCAACCTATCTCTATTCCTCCTTATCGTATGGCTCCGGCGGAATTGAAGGAGTTGAAAGATCAATTGAAGGATCTGCTAGAAATGGTTTATATTAGGTTGAGTATTTCGCCTTGGGGGGCTCCCATGTTGTTTGTGAGAAAGAAGGATGGGACTCTCCGAATTTGTATTAATTATCGACAATTGAATAAGGTGACCATTAAGAATAGGTACCCATTTCCTAGAATTGATGATTTGTTTGAACAACTTCAAGGAGCTACTCACTTTTCTAAAATAGATCTTCGTTCGGGTTATCACCAATTAAAGGTGAGGGAGTGTGACATTCCCAAGATGGCCTTTTAGACTCGTTATGATCATTTTGAATTTGTGGTGATGTCATTTGGGTTGACTAATGCTCCGACGGTATTTATGGATCTTATGAATCAGGTGTTCAAACCGTTCCTTGATAGTTTTATGGTGGTCTTCATTGATGATCTTGATTTACTCCCGTAGTGAGAAAGAACATATGGATTATTTGAGATTGGTTCTTCAAACTTTGAGAGAGAAGCAATTGTATGCCAAGTTTAGCAAATGTGAATTTTGGTTGGGGAAAGTTGCTTTCCTTAGTCATGTGGTATCCGATGATGGCATTAAGGTTGATCCTAAGAAAACCAAAGCGGTGAAGGATTGGCCTAGACTGTTGACTTCTTCGAATATTTAGAATTTTCTTGGTTTAACTGGTTATTATAAAAGGTTTGTCGAAGGGTTTTCATCTATAACGTCTCCGTTGACCAATTTGACTAAAAAGAAGGCTAAATTTGTATGGTCAAATAAATGTGAGAAAAGTTTCCAAACTTTGAAGGATCAAATAAATGTGTACTTATGCAACATGGTAAGGTAATAGCTTATGCGTCCCGACAATTGAAGGTACATGAGAAAAATTATCCAACCCATGATCTTGAGTTAGCAACGGTAGTATTTTCTTTGAAAATTTGGTGACATTATTTGTATGGGGTTCATGTTGATGTTTTCACCGTTCACAAGAGTTTGCAATATGTGTTCACCCAAAGAGACCTTAATTTGAGGCAAAGGAGGTGGTTGGAACTTCTCAAGGACTATGATATGAGTGTCCTTTATCACCCCAACAAGGCTAATGTTGTGGCGGATGCCCTTAGTAGACTCTCTATATGGAGTGTGACTCATGTCGAAGAATGGAAAAAGGAGATGGTAAAAGATGTACACCGTTTAGCTAGATTAGGTGTGAGGTTGGCCGAATATGACAACGGTGGAATTCTTATTCAAGGTGGGTCCGAGTCTTCCTTAGTGGTTGATGTTAAGGAGAAAGAACACTTAGATCTTTCCCAGGTAGAGTTGAAGAAGTTTGTTGCCAATGGAAAGATTGAGGTTTTCTCCCAAGGGGGAGATGGTATGCTACGGTACCAAGACCGTTTGTGCGTTTCGGATGTTGATGGCTTAAGGGAGACTATCATAAAAGAGTCTCATAATTCTCAATATTCTATTCATCTGGGATCTATCAAGATACACCGAGATTTGAGAGAATTGTATTAGTGGCATGGTATAAAGAAAGAGGTAGCCAAGTTTGTGTTGGAATGCCCTAATTGCAAACAAGTAAAAATGGAACATCAAAGGCCTGGTGGTTTGACCTAAGATATTGAAATTCCTACTTGGAAATGGGAAGATGTGAACATGGACTTTGTGATTGGGTTGCCCTGTACTCGGAGAAAATTTGATTCCATATGGGTTGTGGTTGATAGAATGACTAAGTTGGCTCACTTCTTACCGGTTAAGACTACCTATAGT
>JBCEWC010008832.1:0-19448 GCA_038996855.1 Solanum aculeatissimum | reverse complement strand
ACTCGCCCCGCACCCGCCCCGTACACGCCCGCACCCGCCCCGTACACGCCCGCACCCGCCCCGTACTCGCCCCGCACCCGCCCCGTACTCGCCCCATTGTCATCCCTACTTATGAAAGATATTTATGCTAATTAAGTGATGAATTAAGGTAAAAATGTATGCTAATTAACTATAACTTAGTGATACAAGTGCCCATTTATATGCTAATTAATTATGAACTAATGATATTCTTAAAATGTTGAATATTTTACTAAATGGTCAATCAAAATCATCTAATCAAAAAAGTAAAGACATTAAATGGAAGACTAAAAAACAAATCTTAATATTTTTACCAAAAAGAAAAAAGAAAAACATATTTACAGATTGTGAGAAATAATAAATGATTGTCCATAAAATATTAGATATTTAGTTGAAAAAATTAATCTTATTTAATCTTTCTTCACCACTTTTTTCTATAAATTCAAACTGTAAAAGTTTTTTTTTTAAACTAAATTCAGACTAAAAAATTTATACTATTCAGTTCTAAATGATGAATTGATTTTGATAGTTCATATATTGTTATTCGTGATATTGATCAAATGGATTTGTTCTTTTACCCAACAAAAGGAAGGCCATTTGCAATTGAAGTTGGCTATTTTGACACTATTTTAGAGGTCAAAGAAAAGGTCCAAAAATATCAAGGTATTCCTATACCAAAACAAACCCTAATCTTCAAAGGTAACGTTTTAGACGATGATCAAAACGTTCATTATTCTGATATCCTCAACCGTTCTCACATCAAACTCATTACAGAAGTCGAACCGATTAATAATAAGGTGATTAAGGTGGAACATCCATCGTCTTCGACAAGAAAAATCAAAATCCTCCTCAAAACGCCGATATCCAACAAACCAAGCTTCACGCTGGAGGCGGACGTTACAGATATCATTTGGAGGGTAAAAGAGACAATTCACCAAATGGGAGGTGTACATTTGCACAAATTAGTGTTGTGTGTGAATGGATTGGAATTGATGGATCATTACACATTTGAAGATTATGGATTTTCAGATAATTTGGAAATTGATGTTACTATCCGTCCTAGTACTATTATTGTGTCCACACCAGCTTCTTCAGAATCGTCCGTGAATAATTAAAAAATCTATCGATGTCACATAAATCGAGATAAAAAAAATAATATGTTTGTTTCAGTTGTTTGCTTCTTCTCCTTTATTATATGAGCCCAATAAAAAATATTTTGCGGGCCTGTATATATTTTTCGGGCCTGTAAATATTTTGTAGACTTTTTAATTTAATCTTTTTAATACAATTGTTTATTGATATGTTTGCTTATATTTCTTCAACTATTACGACTATGATTTTACAATATTAGTCTTCATAAATTATATTTTTAGTTGTTTTAACTATGATTTTACTATATCGTCCTAATCAATTACTTTAAGTCGTGTAAATACTAGAATTAGGATAAAATAAACACAAAATTATAAATTAAGTCTTTCTTTTTAAACTGAAAAAATAAATTAAATAATAATTTCAATACATTTTGACGACTATAATTGTGTCAAAAAAAAGTATTTGTTAAAAAAATATATAATATAAATAAACCAAAAACTTTATATATATTACTTGAAATAATATAAAAAGTATTATAGGTCATAATAATTATTAATTTAAAATTTTGATTATTGAAATTTCATCAATGCCACATAAATTATGGCACAGAGAGTAACATAAAATGTAGAGACGATAAGTCTAATCATTAACAACTTTTAAAAATATATATAAAAAATCTATTAGCGTCATAAATCGAAATTTAAAAAATAACATATCTTACACGGGGCGCTTGTAACTAGTATATATATAAAAGTTTAAGTAGTTTTATTCAAAGATCCAAAAAATTTATTGTACGGTAACAGCTTGTGTTGGATGGTGGTTTGTCGTGGTTTCATAATGTATGGTATTGTATGGTATGATATGGTATTGTACAGTATTGTACAATGTTTGGATAAACTGTATGAGTTGCTACTGTTTAATGATAATTTGTTGTTTGATTTGACTGTATGGTACTGTATCGTAACTTGAAAATTTACAAAAATGTCATTAATTATTATAAATATTAAATTTATCAATATATTTTTAATAAAACTTTTTAAGAAAATTAATACATAGAATCAAGTAGGGAAACATACAAGCTAATATATTTCCAATCTAAACAAATAACACAAGAAAAAAAAAGAACTTTTAAAAAAATGAACCTAAAAAAATAGACTAAAACGTGAAAGAAAAGACGGGAGACGAAATTTTTTTTTAAATTTAAACGGGGCAGATTTATGCGGGGCGAGACGAGATGGGTTAAAAATGAAAAATATGATCATGTGAGGCAGGAGCGGGGCAATTTAAAAATTTTGAGAATTGAGCTCAATCCGCCGCACCCGCCCTGTACCTGCCCCGCACCCGCCCCGTACCCGCACGCACCCGCCCCGTACTCGCCCCGCACTCGCCCCATTGTCTTCCCTACATATGAAAGATATTTATGCTAATTAAGTGATGAATTAAGGTAAAAATGTATGTTAATTAACTATAACTTAGTGATACCATTGTCCATTTATATACTAATTAATTATGAACAAATGATATTCTTAAAATGTTGAATATTTTATCAAATGGTGAATCAAAATCAACTAATCAAAAAAGTAAAGACATTAAATGGAAGACTAAAAAACAAATCTCAATATTTTTACCAAAAAGAAAAAAGAAAAACACATTTACAGATTGTGAAAAATAATAAATGATTGTCTGTAAAATATCAGATATTTAGTAGGAAAAATTAATCTTATTTAATCTTCCTACACCACTTTTTTTCTATAAATTTAAATTGTGAAAGTTCTTTTTTATAAACTAAATTCAGACTAAAGAATTTATACTACTCAGTTCTGGACGATGAATTGATTTTAATAGATCATATATTGTTATTCGTGATATTGATCCAATGGATTTGTTCTTTTACCCAACAAAAGGAAGGCCATTTGCAATTGAAGTTGGCTATTTTGACACTATTTTAGAGGTCAAAGAAAAGGTCCAAAAATATCAACGTATTCCTATACCAAAACAAACCCTAATCTTCAAAGGTAACGTTTTAGATGATGATCTAAACGTACATTATTCTGATATCCTCAACTGTTCTCACATCAAACTCATTACAGAAGTGGAGCCGATTAATAATAAGGTGATTAAGGTGGAATATCCATCGTCTTCGACAAGAAAAATCAAAATCATCCTCAAAATGTCGATATCCAACAAATCAAGCTTTACGCTGGAGGCGGACGTTACAGATATCATTTGGAGGGTAAAAGAGACAATTCACCAAATGGGAGGGGTACATTTGCATAAATTAGTGTTGTGTGTGAATGGATTGGAATTGATGGATCATTACACATTTGAAGAATATGGATTTTCAGATAATTTGGAAATTGATGTTACTATCAATCCTAGTACTAATATTGTGTCCACACCAGCATCTTCAGAATCCTCCGTGAATAATTAAAAAATTTATCGATGTCACATAAATCGATATTAAAAAATAATATGTTTGTTTTGATTGTTTGTTTTTCTTCCTTTATTATATGGCCCAATAAAAAATATTTTGCGGGCTTTTAAATTTAATCTTTTCAAGGCAACTGCTTGAGCAGCTTTCGGTGGACCAATAAAAAATTATTTGTGGGCTTTGTAATTTAATATTTTCAAGGTAACTGCGTATTGACTTCATAATATTTTTTTAGTTGTTTCAATTATAATTTTACAATATTTTCTAAAATATATATAAAAAATCTATCAATATCGCATAGTACAAAATAATTTATAGTGTACCCGTGCATGCATTATCTTGAATATTGTTATAAGCAATTTATATTTCACTAATATATATAAAAGTTTAAGTAAGATTTCTTACTTTTTCATTTTTTTATACAAACTTAAAACGCTATCTAAGTGAAAATAAAATAATAATTTATAATTATTAATTAAGTGATGAATTAAAATGACAATGTGCATTACCTAACTTCTCATTTTGTTTCAATTTATGTGTCCACTAGACTTATGAGGGTCAAATGTTATATTTTGACGTGAATTTGAAGACAAAATCTTTAAATTTCTTGAACTAAAATTTATATATATCTAAAAATTATGTAAAATATATATAATACAATAATTAAAAGAACATGAAAAATCATGATTAGAAAAACTCATTTCAACTTTGATTTTGGGATCCTTGAGGGGTATTCTTTGTTTTTCTCTTTTCATTTTCATTTTTTTCATATCTAGTATCTTTTGTTTATAGGGCTTGATATTTTTTAGACGAGGGTCTTTCGGAAACAACCTCTCTATCTCTATGAGGTAGTGATAAGGTCTGCGTATATTTTACTCTCCTCATATCCCACTTATGAGATTCCACTGAGTATATTATTATTGTTGTTATAGTTCTTTCTTCAATAATGTATGCTCATTATAACAACAAATTAAAGTATACAAAAATATGTATCATTTATTTAAAATAAGTTGGTGTATATAACGATTTTTTTTTATTTAAAAAAAGGATATTACAAAATTGATTTTATATTTTGAAGAAAAAAAAGTGGAAAAAAAACAAATAAATGACTCTCATGCAATATCGGATATTGTTGTAACTATCCATATATTTAGTAGCAAAAATAAAATTTGTTGAATCTTCTTTCACCTATATTTTAGGTACCCTATTATTTTGTTAATTTAAATGGTGAAAAAGTTTTATTTTTTGACTAAATTTATAGTGAAGATTTTACACTAACAACAATAACATATTCAGTATATTTTCACGAGCGAAAAGAATTGAGTAAATGGATGTATTCATTCAACCAACAAAAGGAAGGTCATTTGCAATTGAAGTTGGCTATTTTGACACTATTTTAGAGATCAAAGACAAGATCCAAAGAGATCAAGGTATTCCTATACCAAAACAAACCTTAATCTTCAAAGGTAATGTCCTAGACGATCATTTGAACGTTCATTACTCTGATATTCTTGATCGTTCTCATATTCAGCTCGTTGTAGAATCAGAACCTGATAAAAATAACGTGGTCAAGGCGGAACAAGCATCACCATCGTCTCTAACGAGGAAAATCCAACTCCTCCTCAAAATGCCAACGTCCAAATTGGGAGTCACGTTAAAGGCGGACGTTACAGATAATATTTGGAGGGTAAAAGAGAGAATTCACGATATGGAAGGCGTACATATGAGTAAATTAGTCATGCATGCAAATGGAATCGAATTGATCGATCATCATACACTTCAATATTATGGACTTTCAGATAATTCAGAAATTGATGTTAGTATCAAGCCTAGTACAATCATTGCGCCCATACCACCACCACCAACAATAACAACAACTTCTTCAGGACCTTCCGTGAATAATAACGGAAACGGACCGAGAAAATTAAGAATTATGATTTTATCGAAATGTGGCACTAAGAAAATTCCGATAGAAGTTAATCCATCAGAGAATGTGGGACAGTTGAAAAAAGAATTGCAAAAATTGGAATTAGAGCTTCCACAAGAAGGGTATTTTTTTATTTATAGACAAAATGTGATGGATGATGATCGTTCATTTAGATGGCATCATGTTTGTCAAGGTGACACTATTGAGATATTTAATGGTAGTGTCACTGGTGGAGTCTGAATTAATTTTCTTCTATTTTTTTCTATTGGTTCAATGTTTAATAAAAATACATTAAAAAAAAGAAAGAAATTTAATCGTCTCAATGTATAGAAGTGATGAAACTCTCCTTTCGTTCATGCTTTTATTACTTCAAAAATATTGTGAGATATGTTGTTATAAACTGTTTTGAGCCTAGAGTCTATCTAAAGCAGACTCTCAATCTCTCGAGTCTATCAGAAACAACCTCTCAATCTTTTTCATGGTGAAAATAACGTTTGCATACATATTATCTTTCTCCGACTTTACTTGTGAAATCACACTAGATATTACAAAATAAAAAGTTGCATGAACAAAGCAAATAAAATAAGAAAAATGGCATAGTGCTACTTTTTGTTGAGAAAAAACAATAAAAATATTCCCCAAACAGTTTTTGTCTCTTATCAAATATTTAACAATTTATGCTGTTAGATTTGACAGGAGCTCACAGATATTGTGTTTTCACTTTTCTCAATCCAAATATCTTTCAAAAATAATCTTTCAAATGTCTTTTGAAAACTTCGCACACACTTTATCTTCTCCAGATCCCACTTGTCTCGATCATGGGGCGGTCGAGAAGAGTGTTGACAGGAAGTATGAAGAAAAGATCAGTACAAACTCACATGTTAAGGTACAATATTTGTAGTTTCTGCTATTTTTGATTTATTTGCACAGTAAGATGGTGAAACGGTTTGATACGTTGAAAACCAGTTTACTATAATGAACGATTTGATGCATTTGGAAACCAGTTTACTATGATAGTATGAGTAACAACAACAGTTGGAACATAAACAGCTTAGGATGCAATTAACAGAACCATATTCTATATATTAAGAAGGTTAAAACTAGGAAAAATAAGCTGAAGCTAGAACTAAATAGCACTGATTTGAACTTCTGTCAACGCGTTTCTTCTGCTTTCCTGCTCCACACCAATACTAAATGGACCTAAGCCAAATGTGCTGGACTATTCCAAGAAAGGCGACGATTTTTACACCAAAAGCACAAGCCCCTGTTGCATTCTTCCATGAACGTTGTTTTCAGTTTAGCCAAATGAAAATTGGATGTATTCTACAGTCTACGAGTTATGTTGCTCAGATCCTCCAACAAATGCGTTGTTTTTTGGTTTTGGAGGATCTGAGTAACATAGATGTATAGACATGTCGTGATAACTAAAGTTAAAAGTGAAATGAGAAACTTACCGGTTGAACCAGGACGATGTGGAATTCTGCATCTTATTCGCACTTGATTGAGCGGTATATGTGGCGGACAAAAAACAAAGCAGCTCGGAAACCAACAGTTCCAAGCATGAGAAAGAAGGCATAACAAATGCAGGCCATGTAACCAAAGAAGAATGAGGTTTGCATGAAACCTGACATGTCAGACCGGGCATAATAGTAATACAGGCAGTAGCCGTAGATGAACAAGCCGGTTGATCCTCCACAAAGGAACGACCTAGAAGATCAACATATATGTGAGAGACTCGACAAAGGATGCGTATTTTCAGAAACGAAATGTTTGCGAAAGTATTTCCAAAATGTTGTCAGCTTTCAAGAAAAGAGTAAAGAGTTGCAAGCAGCAGAGATGATTTGGTATTTGTTTTACCAACTGCAGAGACATTAAAAGTAAAGAACAAATTTCTACAACAAAATGGAAAATCAAGTTTATAAGTACCACTGACTGATATAAGAGATCTAAATCAGCACTCTCCAAAACATTCAAATACAGGCAAAACCCGAATCAAATAGGAAAAAATCAAGCCAGCTCCCTCAACCCCCTCCCGGCCCAAAAAAGGACATAAACAGAGATGGATTAAGTTACAATAATGCTGACCTACTTAAATACTCACTAACGAATACTTGGCATGATAGTGCAGTATATTATTATTGTTGAATTAACATGCAATACACAGGGAACATTTGGAGTTCTATGTACGGTCACCTGGGAAAGGATAATCACTTGATGGATTCATCAAAAGTAGCGAGTGGCTAGTACTCATTCATTTTTTGCATCCTTGAACCGTTTGAAAAGAATTTTGTCAATTAAGTACTGTTTAACTTACCTCCACCACCATTCATGGTCTTCTGCAGCAAGTTGGAAGTATGTCAAAGCCACCGTAATAAATGCAGTAACAATGATCAGAATGATGAAAACTATGAATAAGATGCTGTAAATAGTGTAAATCCTATGGCCCCACACGCTGGCAAATATGTAGTAGAGTTCAATGTAGATAGCGCTGAAAGGTAAGAACCCAGCCATTGCCATCTGAGGGAGAGCTCCACGGTACCAGGGTAATTGTGGTATCTCTCTCGGATACTTTGTTGTTCGAGTTGGAGCTTGAAATTCTGCCTTGCTATTCTTTCCTGCAATTCCTCCCAACACAAGCAATGGTGATGTCACAAGGGCCCATATGAGGAAAATGACCACGATGGTACCGAAAGGAAGTGCTGCAGTGGCATGATAAGCAATTGCAACAGTATTAAGGAAGCAGAAAGTTAGAAACAGCGGCCCACAGAACAGACCTCCTGTCAACAACAAGTTCCTTACCTGTAAAAAGAAATTGAAGCTGAGATCAGTACACATTTCCTCTTTACTGTATCTTACAAATTCATGCAAACTTAGGAAAGCACTAAATAAAATCAGAAGCAAAATTCCATATGGGAATTATGGTCTGGCCATGTTAGTACACTTAAATTAAGAGTGCTTTTTAATAATCATTTTTTTACAGATTTGTATGTCAGTGTAAAATGTAAATAACCTCTAGTTTTTAGCAACATTAATTTGTCTTAAACACAAGTTTCTTTAACTGGATGCAACAGGTCCAGCTGAAGCGTAAAGGATGAGGAAAATTTATATAACTTACCCTTGATAAGTTTGGATTAAGGTGCAGCAATTGTTGTTGTAAGGGAAGGCCAAAGATGACAAAGTGAAAGGCAGAGAAGCTCCTAATTTATTTTTATTTTTATTTTTTTGACAAGGAGAGAAGCTCCTCCTCTATGACAATACAAAAGTCAATCTTGTGCTCTCAAACTTGCCCCTAATTCTATTGCGGCCAAACCTGGGTAACTCCTAAAAGTGTAGCAGCTTACCCCTATAGTCAATCTCACTACATTCCTATCGAAATTTTAAATTCGAACGAAATCCTACTAAACACCTCCCCCCACCCCCCTCAAAATTTACCTTTATCCATCTCCTTAATTTCTTCCATCTCTCTTACTTCCATTTCCTCCTCAAATCTCTTGCTCACTAAGCAGTAAACCACTCCGCTTTCTTTTGTATTTTTTTTCCTTCTCCTTTATTCAAGTCCTTCCCTTCTTTTCTTCCCTCTAGCACCCTCCAGCCAAGACACATATTCTCCTCCTCATGTCCACCCACCTTGCATAATCCACCTAAAAAGTAAAATTTCATGGAAGTCCTCCATCCAACAGAACCAGATAAAAGGATAAGTTGCTTTCAGTTAAGTGGTTAATGATGCCAATAGCATCATTTTCAAATATGCTAGGGTGTGTAGCCAAAAAGTTTCTTATTTGTATAGCTAACAAAATTATTGCTATTGGGACAAAAAAGCTAGTTAAGCTATTATTGGATGCATTCCTCAAGACCTCCTATGTTGGGAGGATCTTAATGCGATATAGCTCCACCATTTCCCTTCCAACAAAACAAGACTTGTACCACAGAAATATGCTTTGTTAAACAAAATATACAGAGGAATTTTACACCTTACTCTTAAAAATCCTATCATGACTAGTCCTGTCAAAATCAAGAGACCTTAACTAACTCGAAGAGAATGACAAAATAAGGGAACTGAGCAAACACAAAAAGAGACGCATTTGTAGGAAATTTTGGCAACTTTACAACAATAAAAATAATGTTCTCCATACTTTCTTACCCAGTTCTTCCCTTCAAGTTGGCAATAGAATGATGCTGCAGTATAGCCTGCAATTCCTGATGTAAGAGCATAAATAACCACCAAAGCTGTGAAAAGAGCTCCTCGGTTGTAGGGGTAAAACACACCAACAAGTGCAAGTATGAATATGAAAATTGCCCTGGGAAAAGAGGTGGTGAAATCTAACATTTGTCAACGAAACGTATCATGAGCTAAATGGCTTGTGCAAATCTAGAACTATATAAACCCATTTATAGGCATGTATACTCACAGGGTAAACAACTGAGTGCCAGAACCCAGGGCTGCAGCAAAAAGTGACTTCTGCTTCGGGTACCTAAACACATCACCATGAATGTACTTCCACCCAGTTTCTTCTTGGTCATCAGCTGCTTCCTCATCATGGGCATATCTTTAACCAAAACAGTAAATACCATAGGATAAGAACAAGCTCCTTATTTGGTAAGTATGCTACCCAACAAAGTTTTTGTTACTTACTTCACAAAGTCATTTTTAAGGACCCGCATCAGTATTGTAGCAAGGAAACCAGTTAAGAGAAGAACTGTGACACAAGAATTAATGATCGAGAACCAGTGGATCTCCAAATGATGTGGTAAAGCTGAAGTCTGCGAGTATTTTTCCATCCTTTTCTCAAAAGGGATTTCTGTTTCCTTCCATTTTACAGAGTACATGAAGTCTACATCAACTTCCTTATCTTCAGTTATGTCCACTAGGGCATTGGGGTCAGTTCGTGCATTGACTTCAATCACGCGATCATTGTTGCGATGGACGTCAAAATGAAGATGTTTAAAAAGGTAATATTTGTACTCACTGGGGTCAGCTTTCCCCTCCTTATCTACCTTACCGATGAAACCCCAAATGGGAAGATCATCATAGAACATCTGGAAGTAGTAGTCCTTGGCAACAGCATCACGGAACCTTGCAACTTCTTCCTTTGACAATGTCTTCTTGCAAACTACCTCGGTTTCCCGATCATTTGCGAAGTCAAGTTTGTATGGAGCAGTTACTAAACGATCTCCATTCAAAACCTCACCAAGAGCTTCAGTTTTATCTTTTACACGACCTAAAGCAAGAGAATAGATACATGTTCAAATGGCTGTTAAAATGCAGTCAACAATAAAAGCTAAAAAAGGCCAAAGATATTAGAGCAAGAGAGGGCAGAGAAATGAAGCTGACCTGGAGAACAAAAAGGAAGATCAAAGTAGCGATATGTTTCACTGCAATTGACAGTAAAAACATGAGATGTAAGTGGAGAACAGTAAATGTAGCATGTGCTAGAGAAGTACAATCAGAAATATTTTGTCTGTTTTCAATAAGTAGAAGTAACAATGAGAGATCAGATTTATTCAAGAGTTTAAATTGATTCACCAATGTTGTTTCAGTTTATCACTCTTATGAAGCTTCTTTCCTTGTTCTACAACTGTTTGTGTTAAATTAACCCTTATAATTTCGGTCATTCATATCCAGAATATACCCTAAACAAATGATAATGACATCTAATGTACCAAGACACAACCTTTGCCAAAATGAAGAGCCAAAACAAGAGAAAAAGGGTTTCCTTCAAAGAAATGTACTGACATGCACACCACTGAACTCTTCCCTTATCCAAACGAAAAGCATAAAAGACACGCCCTTTCTTCCATTATCTTTTGACAGTGCTCTTACAAAATGGACTACGTTAAATTTGATTTAGCATGTAGAAGAACCAAGAGCTGGGACAATGTCTTTCTCCTTAATTGTAGATGTACAGATAAACGCTCAGATGAAAAGATTCATAACACTCAATTACCAAGTAGACTCACTAACATACACTGAATATTACTGTCTAAGCTTAGCAAAGTATCATATAAGTGTTCCCCAGAATCCATTCCAAAAACTACTTTTTTCCAGATATTCAATTCATCAAAATGTGAACTACAACCAAACAGTAAAAGAAAATCTCGCAATTATCAGAAGATGACCAGCAAATATAATTGAATCAGATAAACGTTACACCCAAAATTCAGTAAATTCTCAACAACCTTTCCCCTTTTCAATCCAACACAGCCCAAAACAATTTTTTTTTTGATAGAGGTAAAGTTGAGCCCAAAACAAAATCCTGACTTTTGCTCAAATATTCAACACGAACAACAAGTAAGCTACATCCAAAAGAAGCTCCCAATTCACAGAAACAAAAGTGATCCAACTAATAATCTAATATACATTGAGCAAACTCAGCAATACATCCAAAATACAGCAAATCCCAGCAACATTTGCCCCAAAACCAATCATTCCAATACTACCAAAACAAAATCTTGAGTTTTCCCCAAATAGCAAAAGCCTACAAAATGTAAACTACATCCCAAAAAAAGCTCACACCCACTAGTATTCATTGAGCAAACTTAGCAATACACCCAAAATACAGCAAAATCCCCTCACCCCCCAACCCCCCCCCCCCCCGGCCAATCCACCAAACCAATCATCCCAATACTACCCAAAACAAAATCTTGAGTTTTCCACAGATATCAAAAGCTTACAAAATGTAAACTGCATCCCAAAAAAAACCTCACACCCACTAATACACATTCAGCAAACTCAGCAATACACCCAAAATTTAGCATATCCCAGCAACATTTCCCCCCAAAACCAATCATACTACCCAAAACAAAATCTTGAGTTTTCCCCTAATATCAAAAGCCTACAAAATGTAAATTACATCCTAAAGAAAAGCTCACATAAGCAAACTCAGAAATACAACCAAAATTCAGCAAATCCCAGCAGCATCCCCCACCCCCAAAGCAATCATTCCAATACTACCCAAAACAAAATCTTGTTTTTTACCCAGATATCAAAAACGTACAAAAATTCATAAAAATGAAATCTTTAAAGAAAACAATGAAAAGGATCAAAAGGGGTTACCTAGGATTGTGAAAAGGACCAACTTTATTTGCATACAAAGGTACTTCTTCTCCAGATTTGTACTTATGATCTGATGAATCCGATCTCACCTTCACAGCCCCAAATAACAAAAACACCAATACGACGACGTAATAGCCACACCCCATACTACTCTTCCTCACCATTTTTTTTCTCTTTTTTTTTTTTTCTTCTCTCCTTTGAAACTCTCTTTAGGTACAGTGGATTTTGTGTAGAAGAAGAAAGAGATTTGAAGTGGTGACCACGCGCTACTGTAGAGAGTTTGTAACAAACGTAATGCTTACCTATAAACGAATGACATGTGGATAATGACGTGTCAATTTTTTTGTTTTTTTTTTCTTTCTGTTTTGTTGATTTTAATGATGACATGTGTCCTTTGAATTTTTTATTTTTTTTAAAAAAAAAAGGTTCTCAAGCTTAATTTAATTCGAATTAAGTAATTTTTTTATTTATTTTCACTATTATAATATATTTTTTATTAAATAAGTATTAGATATTTGTAGATTGTCATCAAAGTTTAAACATATGAAAATAAATAAATCAATATACTTTTAATTTTGGCTGAGAGTTGAATTCTTATCTTCAATCTTATACGTGCTTCATTAATTATAAGCTTACACTTTCGAGTACTTTAATTACTTATAAGAATTTGTAATTACGTCATAAATAATATGGTTATAACTTTTGATTTTTTTTCTTTTTTCAGTGAAGTTTTAAGTACGTTGGGGTGGACAAGGTGAAATGAGGCTAGTCTTTAGAGTATTGCATGATAAGAACGTGTCACTGCGACTTCAAGATAAATTTTGTAGAGTGATAGTTAGATCAATATTATTGTATGGAGCATATTATTGACCAGTAAAAAATGTGTACATTTAGAAGATGAAAAAATCGAAAATAAATATGTAAAAACACTTGTACGATTTAAAACAACGTTATATGAATAAGGTGACCTCTGTGGCAAGTGAAGAAATGTGCATTGATGTATGTGTCAATTAACTGTAGCAAGAGTCGGGAGAAGTTGAATTAGGGCGAAAAAGAATCAGTGAGGTGATTAAACAAGATATGACACAACTTTAACTTACAAAAAACACAATTCTAGATAAAAAGATTTGAAGATCAAAGACTAAGGTAAATGACTAATAAATAGTCGAGTATTGCCATACTTTGCGTGAGAAATCTAGAAGTAGGGACTATTTAGTAACCACGTCATTTCTTATTTTTTAATGTGCATATTACAATATATTATTTCACTTGATGTGTATCATTTTTTTTCCTTTAATACAAGAGAACTCTTATATCTTTTAAGTGATCTGATATTATCAAAAATAATATCAAAATAACAAAATCTCAAACACTCATAATATAAATTAATTAAAATACATGATAAATATAAGTTGGTACAAGAAAATCATATTATAAGTACACAAGAAAATTGCCTTTAATAATGGTCCAATTTTACACTGGCAATTAAAAAACTCATTATTAAATACTTAAGTCATAAACTGATAATTAACTCATCATTAATTAATTAACAAACTCCATTAGTCTTATTCTTCTTCTTTTCGGCAACAAACTTCTTCCATGCTTCAGTAACTTCCATTTGCCATTCCCTATCTGTTTTTTGATGCGCGTTTGCCGTGGTCGCGTTTTCCGCAGCCACAGCAAGCTTAGCGTTGACACGTGCTGGAAGCATGTCCAGTTCATGGAGAACTTTATCGATGTCCATAACCTATTAGAAAAAAATATGAACAAAGAATGCAAAAGATTCATCAAAATTGGAAACACGTTGAAAAAAAATACTTTTTTAAAAGCGATATTACTCTTATTTATGTCACCCATCTCATTTTATATGACATCTTTTTCTTATCAGTTTGTTAAGAGTATGAGTTTATTTAAAGAATCCCCCTTACATTTTTTTGAAAAGTTATAACCAGGCAAATATCATCATATAAATTGAAATAACAGTTTAACAGAAACATTACCAGTCGCTCCGCGAGTGTTCTAGAGAAATCTTCTCTGATGACAACTCTAAGAACTGTGATGTGTTGAGCATCTGGTGGCATAGTGTATGCTGGAACAATCCATCCAAATCTCCTTAAAGATTCAGAAATCTCAAACTCATTGTGTCTGCTGTTGTCTTTAAGAGAAAATGCAACCAAGGGAACTCCAACTTCTTTGGAGACTATGTTGTATCTCCCTGTCTTTTCTAGTCCTTCTCTTAGTACCTTTGCATTTTCTTGACAATTTTCCATAACATTCCTGTAACCCTGGTTTAAAATAACAAAAATTCAAACTTTAAACAGCATAATTCTTGGAAAATATATAGTTTTTATACATTGATAGTCGATTAAAATGTGTTGATAGAAGTAATGATAGCAAGTTATATGTTGTTGGATGTTTCAAAAAAGAAAAAAAGTTGTCACATCCATGTTGGATCGTCAATTGTATGTAACTTTAAATGATCCGATACGAATGTGTAATAAAATCTTAGGTTTAAAGTATCTAATTCTAAGAAAGATGTATAATTTTTATGCATTAATAGTCAACTAAAATACATTGATAGCATTTTTATAACCTAATAGTCAATTCAAGTGTACTAAAAATGTTATTGTATTCGAGTTAAATCATATGAATAATGATCAAAACACGTATACAATGATATTTCTAAAGAATTTGAGTAACATAGATAATTATTTCGCCTCTCCTTAATTATTAAGGAAAATATCAAAATTATTAATGTTGTACTCACCTCATAACCCAAACGAATAAGTTGGTAATATTGAGCAATTATTTGACTAGAACCTGCATGACAAAGTAGCAAAATATGATCAAATTCATAAGGCTAATAATAATATTGGTGAAATTGTATTCTTCATCTTGTTGGAGCATCATATGTTTTGTGACAAGTAGAACATTACTAGAAATCAGTCAATTTTCGATGAATGTTCGATGAAAAATCCATCGAAAAAGCACTTTAGAGATATGTAACAATCCATTTTTAGATAGAAGTCCCATATCGGCAAAATACGGGAGAGATGCTGGATATATCACTAGCGGGTTGAGTCATTACGGATGGTATCAGAGTTATTCATGTGTCAGCCTTGTCGATGTGGGTCAGAGTTCAACTGAGTTTAGGCAAATCCCGGTGAGGCGAAACAAACCTTAGTGATGAGTCTAGGCAAATTCCATGTGGTGCGGCAAACCTCAACAAGGACGTTGAGCCCATAGAGGGGGTGTATGTAACAACCCATCTTAATATAAGATGAGAAGTCCCACATCGGCAAAACACAGGAGAAATGTTAGGTATATAAGTAAGCAAGTCTTACCTACTAGTGACGCGTTTTAAAGCCGTGAAAGTCTAGGCCCAAAGAAGACAATATCACTAGTGGATTGTTTCTAGTATGGACTAGAGCAATGAGGAAGTAGTTATGAGATTTTTTTAGGGTTTTTTTGTCACCAATACATTCATACAAGGTATTCATATGGATTAAGAACATAATTATAGAATTATCAAGAAGAGAATTAATTAATTAATTACCTTTAGAGAAATTGAGAGTGAAAGTTGGTTGATCAGCACCAAGATAATTAATGTGGAAAATAAGTTCATCAGGCAAGTCTTCCTTGTTCCTCCAAATGACCCAACCAATACCAGCATAAACAAGACCATATTTATGACCACTCACATTAATACTTTTCACCAATGGCAATCTAAAGTCCCATTCAAGCTCTGGGTAAAGGAATGGTGCAATAAATCCACCACTAGCTGCATCCACATGAATTGGAGTGTTCCACCTGTTTTCAATTTACAAGCGATCAGTTAATAAGATGCATATTCAGACGCGTAAAAAACTTTTCATGTTGTTAATGTTAGAAGACGACCTACAACATCTCAATATACATTATTTCCCTACTTTCGTGCGCTTACATCCGATTTTCAATATACATATATCATTTTTCATGTCGTTGAGGTTATATAGAAGATGGCCTACAACATCTGACAGTAGTTAGAAGCACAATGATATATGTGTTGATGCCTGATTCTCAATATACATATATCATTCCATGTTAGAAGACGACCTACAATATCTGAACATCTAATGCCAATCATTAGTATAACTTAGAAAGTTTAAGACAATAAATGTCCATCCCACACTCAATCCCAATATGCATCATTCCATGTTTTCACGTCGCTAAAGTTAGAAGACGGCCTACAACATCTGAAGGTCAGATGCCTATGAAAGTTCAAATGGAGTGAATAACTTACTTGTAGAAGACTAGACAAGCCACTTACAATACAAATGAAAAGGGCGCCGAAACTATTAAGTATTATATTCAGTCATCAGTTCTGCTATAACTTAACAACCAAAAAATTCGACTTTTATTATAAAACTACTATTGAGACTTACCCTGTTTCTTTGTTCTTCTCAACCAATAGGTCATTCAATTTCTTCACATCTTCAAATTCTCCATTAAGAGTTGAACCCAAAATAGCAGCTACACATATTGTGTTCTCATCCACCATTTCCACAGCTTTCTCAGGGTCCATCACATAGTATCCATCACTCAACTTCACTTCCTTTAGCTCCACTTCAAAGTACCTTGCAAATTTCTCCCAACACACCTGTTGAAATTACTAATTAGCCCCTCTTAAATTTGAAAATAATTTCATGTTATTTTTAGAGTCTACGTTATAAGGTCATAGCCGTTTGTAAAAAGATTTGGATAAATAACATGAAAAATAATATTATCTGTTTTAACATGTTAAAATATACTGATGATAAAAAATGTGTTTACCAACAGATGTACATACAATCAGACTTCTCCTTAACATACATATCACTATAACATTTTTCTTTCGAGTCGATTTTTCATATTATATGTTCTTTATAACAGTATTTCACCATAACAGTCGAAAAATATCAAAAAACAATGTTATTATAGAGAGATTTGACTATATATACACACGCACACATGTGTTTATGGGTTAATACGAGGAAAACATGTAGAAAAACACTTGACCACTTTTTAACTCAGTCTTCAAAAACTAACAACTGACAGAAAGTTCAAATCTCACTAGTGAAACTCCATAATAATATTTTGTCGAGGTTAAACTCCATGACAATGTGTGTGGTGTGTATGTAAAATTTGAAACTCCATGATATTGACTATTTTTCGGGGACCGAAAGTGGCTATACCTGGACATTGGCACCAGTAACAATGTTGGGCTTGTCATAGGGCTTTCCTTGGGCTTTCATTTTGTTTTGCCATTGTCTCTTGAAGGCCAATCCAGCAAGCATAATGGCTTCTGAAGATCCAACTGTTCCAACTCCTATTGCAGTCTCTTTATCTTCAAGTGGTGCATTAAATAAATGCGCTATCATGTTCACACATCGATTCTGAAAAATAATAAAAATATTTCATGATTTTAAAATGTAGAATTTTTAGGAAAAATCATAGTATAAGGAGCTAATTGTATTTTATCCCTACTCTTTTCTAATTCACAAAAATCCCTTAAATTTAGTGGAATCCGGATACATCCAAAACGTTCTGATACATCACGTTTCGATTTCGGATAGATCCCTCAACGTCCCGGTATATCACATCTTGATTTCAGACATACCACTCCACGTCCCCATATATTTTAGAATTTTAGAAAGTAAGATTTTTTTTAATTTTTTCAAATATTGGTAAATTTTAGAGAATATGATAAAATAAGTTGTGTATTTAAGAAATTTTTCCTAAAGTCATAATAATGTCGAATTAATTCTATTATTAGTTGTTGATATATTTTTGTTTCACTAATTTATTTATTTAATGTTAAAAAAATTGTCAATTTTATAGTGGACCAGTATTACTAATTGACTTTTCTTTAATAATATTATTAAAATAATGTTTTCTAGAATCTTTTTTTAATTTATTATCATGGACACTTGTTTAGACTAGTTCATCTAGGTTGTTGAAAAGTCCAAGATGGAGTTTTTTTTAAAATTCGATATCTCATATTTGTATTAGAATTTGACTAATTTCGTATTACACGACCTATTAAAAGCATGAAATGTATTTATTTATACCATCATTGTCTTTGAATAACTTTTTTTTAATGACAGTAATACATTGATCTGAAATAGTATTAACTTTAATTTACCTGATTAATAAGGATGCTATTTGTAGTATTGAAAAAGCCATGTACAAATGTGCAATTCGAATACTAAAAAAACTTTATTCCTTTACTTAATCTCTAAATATATCAAAATCCTAGTTGGTAAAGAAAAGAGGAATACGATATTTACAAGATTGAAATTCATAAATTTGTTAACCGATTAATAGAGGAAGGTGAAAATGAGACGATGTTAAGTTCACATGATCTTTGTGATTGGACCACACACATGATACAAAGAATTATAACCGAAAATAAAATTGTAAGGACAATACTTTAAATATATATATATATATATATATATATATGAACTTAAACTCAAGATTTCTAATTAAACGTAGCCAAGCTATATCCAATATTTCATTTAGGCTTTACTATCCACCACATTTCTTTATTATTATTTTTTTCAACTTTTTTTTTTTTTAACTTTTATATTTGAAAATTTCTTGAGATCTAGTTTTATGTGATTTATTTTCTTGATTGATTAATGACTTTTCTAGATGACCACTTGTAAGTTGTAGGGACCCAAATCTCCAGAGACACATAATTGAGCAGATTTAATTTTTATTTATTTTTTTATTCTATGTCACTTTTTTCTTTTAGGAAAAAAAATAATACAAGAAGCATTAATTATATGTAGGTCAACATAATGTAAAAAGTAAATATCTTTTTGTTATTAGAAAAAAAAAAACATTAAACCACTACAATTTGGCAATACATCATTTTATTAAAGAAATTTGTCACCTATTAT
>JBCEWC010008831.1:0-19448 GCA_038996855.1 Solanum aculeatissimum | reverse complement strand
TTTTTTAATTATTTTTTATTTATTTCTTAAAAAAAACCCTAATTTTATATGATATCCTAGTTGACAGCTTAGGTGGCGGAATTAGTGCCACATGACTTGCCACATGCGTGTTGTTAACTCTTGAGGGGTATTTGTGATCTCTTAAGATAACGGCAGGGGTATTTTTAGTCCAAAAATCTAACGGAGGGTATAAGTGGTCTATTTTGCATAGTTCAGGGGCAATTTTGACCCTTTTCTGTGTATATTATTATTTACAACACTCCCCCTTAGAAGTCCATGTTATTCGTAATACACATTACTTGTTGTCTCATTAAAAACTTTACCAGAAAAACTTAGTAGGTTAAAATCTTGATTAAGGAAAAAAGAATACAACGTGTATTCTACTCCCCTTGATAAAGACCACAATCCAAGTGATGGGGTCTTCACATTTCAATCTTGTGTACCATCTTTTCAAGTGTTGAGGCTGACAAAGATTTGACGAATAAATCTGCTTGATTATCACTTGAACGTATTTGTTGTACATCAATGTCACTGTTCTTCTAGATATCATGTGTGAAGAATAATTTTGGTGAAATGTTCTTCGTTCTCTATCCTTTTAATTGAGCTATGCACACAATATTGTCTTTAAATAAGATCATGGGTACTATGACATCATTCTTCAGGCTGTATCTTTCTTTGATGAACTATATCATTAATCTCAACCACACACATTCGCTACTTTCTTCATAAATTGTTATTATCTCATCATGATTTGAAGAAGTAGCAGCAATAGACTGTTTTATAGATCACCATGATATAACAGTTCCTTCGTATGTGACTAGATAACCTTATTGAGATTGAGATTTATGTGGGTCTGATAAATAACCTACACCTGCATAACCAATAATATTTACAACCTTTGTTGGTATAAAATAAATCCATATCAATAGTCCCCTTTAGATATCGCAGAATATGTTTGACACCGATCCAATGCCTTCGTGTTGGGAAAGAGTTATACATTGCTAACAAATTGACAAAAAATATTATATTAGGTCTAGTTGCATTAGCAAGATACGTAAGTGCACCAATAGTAATAAGTATGGTACTTCAGGACCAAGAAGTTCTTCATTCTCTTTTAGAGGTTGGAATTGATCTTTATTCACTTCAAGTGATCGAACAACCATTGGAGTACTTAATGAATGTGATTTGTCCATGTAAAATCATTTTAATTTTTTTTAGTATAGGCAGATTAGTGGATGAAGACCTCGTTGGCTAAATGTTCAATTTGTAGGCCAAGACAAAAATTTATCTTTTCAGGATCTTTCATCTTAAATTCTTTCTTTAGATACTCAATTGCCTTTTGGATCTCTCCAATAGTTCCAATGAGATTGATGTCATCCATATAAATGGCGAGTATAAAAAACTCATTTTCTTAATAAAAATACAAGGACAAAAGACATTATTTATATAATTTTTAGTTATCAAGTACTCACTAAGACGATTATACCACATACGTCCGGATTATTTTAGATCATATAATGATCTTTATAATTTTATTGAGAACATCTCCCAGGATTTAGAATTATATACATCAGATAATTTGAATCCTTCTGGAATTCTCATATAAATTTTATTATCAAGTGAACCATAAAGATAAGCTGTAACCATGTCTATTAGATGTATTTTAAGATTTTCATATACAGCAAAATTGATGAGATATCAAAAAGTTATTGTGTAAAGACCTGAACCTCAGGAGATCTTAACAAAGCTTAAAAATCTGATTCGGAAGATTTTTGACCCGAGGTGCTCACCAAGGAACATACCACTACTCGTGGTGCACACCACTAGACGTGGTGTGTCACGTGGAGAGCCCCTTAGGGCTAGTTCTAGGTTTTCTCAAGGAATTCTAGTGAAGGGTTCCACCAAGGAAAACTCCATAGATCGTGGTTCCACCACGGTTCATAGAGGTCACCCTCAACTTGGCCTCCATGTTTTCTCCTAAGGGTACTCACCACGGACCCCTTCATGGCCCATGGTGCACACCATGACCAAAAAAGGGTCTCGTGTTGTGGTTCTGTGAAAGGGGCCTTCCCAAGGCCCTCCTTGTTTCCTCCAAGTGCACCACCATGGAGCCCTGTACAACTCATGGTACGCACCACAACACATAGTGGCATCCGTGCATTGCACCATGGTGCATTTTAGCTCCATTTTAAAAGGAGGACAATTTGGTAATTTGAGCCCTTTTTTTGGTCTTTTAAGACTTTTACGTCTTTGTTAACACTCCTAAATTATGCCTTAGTCATTTTCATGCACTTTATTTTATTCCCAACACTTAGACTCTAGAATTCAAGTCTTAAAAAATCATTCAAGCTAAGGTCTCAAGTGTGCTTCCAAGCTCAAGCCAATCTCATCTTAATCTTTCTTAATTCATCAAGGTTTGTGTGGTTTCATTCATGATTCCATTTCAATCATGAAGCGCAACTTCTACTTTTAATTTTTCATGAACGTTAAGTGAACTTGAAGGTTGATTTTCATATTTTGAATTCAAATTGATAAAATTATGTTGTAGGTCATTCTCAAATGATAAAGTAAGCATGAATTACTTCTCATCTCAATATTTTATGTGATTTTAATAAGATTTGAGCTTGCATGTTGTAACATCCTCTAATTTATCTCACCTAGCCTGAGTAAATGACCAAGAGAAGCTGAGAAAAATGACTTAGAAAAGTCACTGGGAGAAACCATGAAGGGTTATCTACGATTCATAGATAGAATGTCGTAGTTTCCCATATGACTTAGAAAAGATTTCTAAGTTTGAGGCCTACTTACGAGTCCTTTTACGTATCGTACTTCAATCCACGAGCTGTAGAAAAGGTTTAGTGGTTTGACATTTTGAAAAATACTTTCTAAATCTTGAACTGCGATTAACAGGATGGCCCGTCATTCAAATTATGGCTCGTAGAAAGGGGTTTCGTACACCCTGGGTCCAATTTCTAGTAACCCAATTTTGGGCACCTTCTATTTATGAGAGGCCACTTACAATTCGTAAGTGGAACGACGGTTCATAGATGAGGTTTCGTGGTTCCCTTCGATAATTTTAAAGAGGGTTATTATTATCTTTTCATACCCTTTTTAATTAAAACCTACGATGTTTTGGACTTGTTTTAGGTCCCTTATTAGTACCCTAAGGATATTACTCCTCATTAAACACTTAGAAACCTTGAGAGCATCGAAGAAGGGAGAAACTATAGGGTTTTGAGCGTGTGATTGAAGATCATCAAAGAGTCAACCATTCATCATAATTCCAGGTATGTAAGGATACTTAAAGCGTTAGATTGAATTCATCCATGCGCTGTTTCATACATCCGGTCGAATTGAGTCACAGAAGTTGAGTAGTAAAATCTTAGAATCTTAACCTTTTGAGTTACTTTCATGCATTGTTAAGTTTTCATGCATAATTATGAACAAATTGATGAGTTTCATGTTGATTTTATGTAGCTAGAGTATTAAATTGTGATTGGTATCATGAACCCTAAATTGCATCATTCCATGAAATCTTGGTTGCAGTGACTGAGTTGAGATCATGACTTTTGATTTTCTAAGTGAGTAACTTTAGCATGATTGAACATGAGGAGCACATTACTTGTTCGTACTTATATATATATATATATAATGGTCATCTTACATATTTTATGTGATGATTATGATTGAGTGGATTCTAAATGACCATTTGAGTTTGAGCTAGAGTCTTGATTGTATGCACAATCGATTGTTCTGATTGTTTGGATTGCTGAGTGATTGAGATGAGTTTGATTGGAGAACATATAAAGAGATGAGATTAAGTTGATCGACATGAGTATGTTTTAGTCTTGGGAAGAGTATTAAGAACCGATATGGAAGCGAGTAGATAACTAATCTAACTCATAAACTATGTTGTCAATGTAGGATAGTTGTGTCGTTAATTCAGGCGACTCATGTCCTAAAAATATGGATATTTACTTTGGATCTAAGAGAGGTTTGATCGTCTCTTACCTTAGCAAGTATTGGATGGACGTGGCAACGACGTCGCCTTCGTTGTGCATCACCAAACTAAAGGTAGTGGGATTGGATGTCGGTTAAGAGAAATTTCCAAGCAACACTGGATAGAGCATATAGTATTTTGAATTGAGTTGTATAATACTAAGTCTATTTTCAAAGCGTGATTTATTCTCAAACTTACATATTCATTGGTTGAGTTATAAATTGTTGAGCCGAGTAGATTGATTGGTGTACGAGTTATACTCACTTTTTAGCCATTTTACATACCAGTATATTCCATGTACTGGCATCTATTTGGGTTTGCATCATTAATATTGCAGATATAGATGATAGGGGTCTTCAACAAGTGCATCGTTGAAGTACAGATCTTACTTCCAGACTTAGTGAGTTCTCCTTGCTGTTTGGATGGGCCCTTTTATCTTCTATTAAGTATTTTTATTTCCTTTTGATTGGGGTATCCATGACCTATCATGGTACTATCTAGACAGTTCAGATAGAGGTTTCATAGATTTGATTACTTTGGATAATGTCTGGCAAGTCTATTTCATACTAGTCATTGATTTTATTTTGAGTTAGATTATTATTCTTTATTTATTGACAGTCTTTTTCTAAGTACTTTCTTCCACTGTTGAGTATGATGTGACGATGAGACCAGGTGGTTCTCTTAGGGAATCAATAATATTTTTTCAAGTGCTGGCCACGCCAAGGATACCCTCCTGGAGCGTAAAAAACTTGGTATTAGAGTATAGAGTTCAAGTGTCCTAGGGAGTCTATGAAGTCATAAATAGTAGAGTTTTGTTTATGGGTATGTTATGCACCACACTTTATAAGAAAGAATTTATAAGACATTAGGAATGGTTATACTTCTTTTGTGTTCCGAGTTCGTGGTATAGAGTTTAACTCTATTAAAGTACCTATATGATTCGTGCGTTACACATTTGCAGATCATGCCTCCTAAGCGTACCACCACCCAAAGAGATACCCCAGTTAGTAATACTAAGAATCCCGCTTAGAGGTGCCTACTCAGATAGAGACGAGGGGTCGAAGTTAACCATATAGAGCTTCTGGGGTTCCATAGATACCTACTGCTTCACTCACTCCTATTACAGAGGCTAATTTTAGAGGAGCTATTACTATGCTTACCCACCTGGTAGCTACTCAGAGTGGGAATCATAGTTCACAAGCTCCTAGTTCTAGCTCCCAAGAGCCAACTGCTGCAACCAGACTTAGAGATTTTCTGAGGATGAACCCATCGGTCTTCATAGGGTCAAAGGTTGAGGAAGAACCTTAGAATTTCATTGATGAGATGTGGAAAGTCCTGAAGTCCATGCATGCGGCTGAGATTGAGGAAGTTGAACTTGCTTCCTATCAGCTTAAGGTTGTGGCGAACGTCTGATACAACCAATGAGAACAGGAATGAGGTGAGGATGCTGAGCCTACCAAGTAGAGTGAATTTGAGAATGCCTTCCTTGATTACTTCTTTCCCTAAGAGCCGAGGGAGTTGAAGATTGAAGAGTTTGTGAACCTAAAGCAGGAGGGGTTGACTGTCAAGGAGTATAGCCTTAAGTTTATTCAACTTTCTAGGTATGCTCCAAAGATAGTTTTGGACATGGGGGAAAGAATGTAGAAGTTAATATTTATATTGGGCAAACATATGAAGAAAGAGTGCAAGGTGACATTACTGATCCCAGACATGGACATTTCTAGACTTAAAGTCAATGCACAATAACTAAAGAACGATAAGACGAGTGGTAGGGAGGAGCATCTGAGCAAGAAGGCCAAGTCAGCATGGCCTGAGAATAGCTAGCCTAAGCAGAATAAGAGAGACAAGTCCTACTTTCAAAAGAGACCTAATAGCCATGTCCTATCCTCAACAAGTACACTAGGTCTGAGTAACATGCATGATTAGAAGTCCCAAGGTTAGTAGAACTCCAGAGCATAAGGTCCTCACTCTCAGGCTAGTATGACCCATGGTTCGAAAGGGAAGCCACCTTATGGAAAATGTGGCAGGATGCATTTGAGAGAGTGTAGAGAGGGAGGGCATAGTTATTTTAAGTGTGGCCAGATGGGTCACTTCTAGAAAGAATATCTGATGTGGGGGCAATAAGGCCCATTCTTTTACTATAGCACCACCAACTAAAGGTAATCAGATAGGTACAACACCAGGGATAGGTGGTGGAACAAACCGTCTGTATGCAATGGGGAATCGACAGGACCAAGAGGTTGCACCAGATGTTATGACGGGTATTCTTTGAGTTTTTACTTTTGATTATTATGCATTGCTTGATCCGTGCAACTTTGTCATTTGTGACGCCATATGTGGCTAGTAGATTTGAGAATCTTCCTGAGTTCTTACATGAACTCTTTGCTATTTCTACTTCTATTGGTGAGTCTATTCTGGCTGAAAAGGTCTATAAAGATTGTGCAGTGTCCATCTATCATAAGGATACCCTTGCTGATTTTATAGAGTTAGAGATGATTAACTTTGATATGATTCTTGTCATGGAAAGGCTTCATGCTTATTATGCCTCTATTGATTGCAGAATCCGAATAATCAAATTTTGGTTTCTGAATGAGCCTGTTATAGAGTCGAAGGGTATTTCTGCAGTGCCAAATGGTAAGTTTATTTCCTACCTTAAGGCCAGAAAGTTAATCTCTAGGGGATGTATCTATCACCTTGTGCAAGTAAAGTCTGACGATGTTGAGCCTTCTACCCTTGAGTCCATCCCAATTGTGAATGAGTTTTTTGAAATGTTTCTTAAGGATCTGTCTGGAGTCCCTCTTGATAGGGAGATTGAATTTGGAATTGATGTTTTTCTCGGCACCCAACCTATCTTCATTCTGCCATATAAAATGACCCCTACTGAGTTGAAAGAGCAGTTGAATGATTTTCTATAGAAGGGTTTCATAATTCCAAGTATTTCTCCTTGGGATACTGCGGTTCTATTCATGAGAAAGAAAGATGGTTCCCTCAAAATATGTTTTGACTATCACCAGTTCAATAAGGTAACATTCAAGAATAGATATCCCCTTCCATGGATAGATGACTTGTTTGACCAACTTCAGGGTGTCACTATTTTCTCTAAGATAAACCTTAGATTAGGCTATCACCAGTTGAAAGTGAGAGAGTGTGACATCCTAAGATGGCTTTTTGAACCTGATATAGTCATTCTGAGTTTTCGGTAATGTCCTTTGGGTTGAAAAATGCACCTGTCGCTTTCATAGACTTAATGAATAAGTATTCAGGCAATACCTTGACATATTCATGATTGTATTTATTGATGAAATATTGGTGTACTCCATAGATAAAGAAAAGTACGCTAATCACCTTAGGATTGCTCTATAGATGCTTAAGGATAATGAGTTGTATGCTAAGTTTTCAAAGTATGAGTTTTAGCTCAAATCTGTGGCATTCCTAGGCCATGTAGTTTCGGGCGATGGTATATGAGTGGACACTCAAAATATTGAGGCGGTTAAGAACTGGCCTAGAACAACTTCTTCAACTGACATAAGGATCTTCTTTGGTTTGGTAGGCTACCTACCACAAATTTGTTAAAGGATTTTCTTCACTATTTGTAGCATTGACTAAAATAACTTAGAAGAAGGTCAAGTTTCAACGGTCTGATGAGTGTGCGAGGAGTTTCTAAGAGTTGAAAACGAGGTTGATTACTGCACCAGTGTTGACCTTACCTGAAAGGACTGATGGATTCATCATTTATTGTGATGCCTCGAGAGTAGAATTGGGAGGCATATTGGTGCAGAAGGGTAAAGTTATTGCTTATGCTTCTAGGTAAATCATGGTGCATAAGAAGAATTATCCCAGACATGACTTAAAATTGGTAGTGGTGGTGTTTTCTCTCAAGCTATAGTGCTACTACCTATATGGAGCACATGTTGATGTATTCACATACCATAAAATCTTGTAATATGTCTTCACACAGAAATAGCTTAATTAGAGGCAGAGGAGATGGCTTGAATTGCTCTAGTATTATGACATGATCATTCTCTATCACCCAAGTAAAGCTAACCAAGTTGTTGATGCTCTTAGCAGGTTGTCTATGGGGAGCACTGCTCATATAGAAGAGAAGAGGAAAGAATTGGCTAACGCGGTTCACAAATTAGCACGATTGAGGGTTCAACTAGATAAATCTGGTAAAGGTAGAGTTCTTGTGCACAATAGGTCTGTATCATCTCTAGTAGTGGAGGTGAAGGAGAAGCAAGACCAAAACCCTATCTTACTGCAATTGAAAACAGATATACATAAGCAGAAGGTGATGGATGGCTTTCGCCAGAGGGGGAGATGGAGTATTGAGATACCATGGCAGATTGTATGTTTTGAATGTTGATGGTAAACGAGAGAGAATCATGACATAAGCTTACAACTCTAGATATTTAATACATTCAGGCTCAACTAAGATGTACCATGACTTGAGAGAAGTCTACTGATGGAGTGGTATGAAAAGAGACATGGTTGAGTTTGTTTCAAAGTGCCTAAATTTCCAACAAGTTAGAGTTGAGCATCAAACTCCATGTAGAGTAGCTCAAAACATTGAGATACCCGAATGGAAGTAGGAGATGATTAACATGGACTTTGCCATAGGCTTACCAAGGTGTCATAGATAACATGATTCCATTTGGGTGATAGTTGATAGGATGAAAAAATTTATGCATTTCATAGCAGTGAAAACGATTGATACTGTGAAGGATTATGCCTGATTATACATAAAAATGATTGTTAGATTGCATGGAGTTCTCTTGTCCATCATCTCAAATAGAGGAGCTCAATTCACTACTCAATTTTGGAGATCTTTCCAAAAAGGCTTGGGTTTGAAGGTGAACCTTAGTACTTCCTTTCACCCATAGACTGATGGCTAGGCAAAACACACAATTCAAACTTTGAAGGATATGTTGAGGGCTTGTATCATTGACTTTAAAGTAATTAGGATGACCATTTGCCTCTAATTGAGTTTGCCTATAATAATAATTTCTATTTGAGTATTCAGATGGCTCTATATGAGGCACTTTACAGGAGATGTAGATCGCCGATTGATTAGTTCAAGGTAGGTGAGGCAGAGTTGATTGGGCCAAAATTGGTTCACCAAGCTATGGAGAAGATGAAAATCATATGAGAAAGATTGAAGACAACACACAGTTGATAGAATCCTACACAAATGTTAGGAGAAGAGACTTAGAGTTCGAGGTCAACGACTGGGTGTACTTAAAAGTGTCACCCATGAAGGGTGTAATGTTATTTGGGAAGAAAGGAAAGCTGAGTCTAAGGTACATTGGTCATTATCAATTTTAAAGAGAGTGGGTAATGTATCTTATGAATTAGAGCTACCACAAGTGCTAGCGATGATCCATATGGTCTTTCACATTTCTATGCTCAAGAAGTATTTGGAAAATCTGCAGTTGGTTGTGCCTGTTGAGAGTATTCGAGTGAAGGATAACTTGAGCTATGAGGAGGTTCCCATTTAAATCCTTGATCATCAGGTTCACCAGTTGAGAACCAAAGAGATTGTATTTGTCAAGGTGTTGTGGAGAAATCAATTCATAGAGGAAGCTACTTGGGAAGCTGAAAAGGATATGAATGCTAGGTACCTATATCTATTCTTACCTGTTGATGATGAGAGCATTGTCGGTAATGATTCTTTCTTATTCCTTGAGTTTTTTTCTATTCTGAGTTTGAATGGCGGTAGTGTCCTAAAGTCTTATTGATGATCTATTTGATTTGTTGATTATTTACTTGCTTAACTGCTTGATTGATGGATTACGCAAGCAATTTGTGAATTTCTTGATTGTTAGAGTCCATGTTAGAATTTGTGCCCTTACTAGGTTTCTAGATCACTCTTCATTTGAGAAGAATGATTTTAAGTTGGAGAAATTGTAATATCCCCTTATTCATCCCACCTAGTCTGAGTAAATTGTCAGAGGAAAATGAGAAAAATGACTTAGAAAAGTCACTGGGAGAAATCACAAAGGGTCATATATGGCCCATAGATGCGACCTCATAGTTTCTCATGCGTCTTAGAAAATTTTTCTAAGTTTGAGACCCATGTACGAGTTCTTTTATGGACTGTACTTCAACCTACGAGCCGTAGAAAGGGTTTTGTGATTTGATATTTCAAAAAATTAACTTTCTAAATCTTGAATCACAATTAATAAGATGACTTGCCATTCAAATTATGGCTTGTAGAAAGGGGTTTTGTAGACCCCAAGTCTGATTTCTAGTAACCTAATTTTTTAGCACCTCCTATTTATGAGAGGCTACTTACGACTCGTAAATGGAACTACAGCCTGTAGATGAGATTTCTTGATTCCTTTTGGCAGTTTTAAAGAGGGGTATTATTATATTTTGCCATCCTTTTTAATTAAAATCTATGACATTTTGGACTTATTTTAGGTCCCTTCTCAGTACCCTAAGGGTATTACTCCTTATTAAAAACTTAAAAATCTTGAGAGCATCGAAGAAGAGAGAAAAAATAGGGTTCTAAGCATGTGATTGAATGTTGTCAAAGATTCAACCGTTCATCACAATTCCATGTATGTAAGACTACTTAAAACGTTGGATTGAGTTTATCCACACGCTCTTTCATGCATTTGGTCAAATTGAGTCACAAAAGTTTAGCAGAAAAATCTTAGAATCTTAACTTTTTAAGTTACTTTCATATATTGTTAAGATTTCATGAATAATTATGAACAAATTGATAAGTTGTATGTCGATTTCATGTAGCTAGAGTATTAAATTATGATTGTCATCATGAACGCTTTATTGCATCATTCCATGAAATCTTGGTTGCATTGACTGAGTTAAGATCCTGACTTTTGATTTTTTGAGTTGACTAACTTGAGCATGAGGAGAACATTACTTGTTTGTATTTATATATATATATAATAATGGGCATCTTACGTGTTTTATATGATGATCATGATTGAGTGGAGTTTAAATGGCTATTTGAGTTTGAGCTATAGCCTTGATTGTATGTATGATTAATTGTTCTAATTGTTTGGATTGTTGAGTGATTTAGCCATGTTTGATTGGATAAAATATAAAGAGATGAGATTGAGTTGATTGGCATGAGCATGATTAAGTCTTGGGAGGAGTATTGAGCACCGAAATGGAATTGAGTAAATAACAACTCTAACCCATAAACTATTTTTCTAGAGTAGAATAGTTAAGTTATTAATTCGGGTGACTTGTGTCGTAAAAAGATGGACATTTACTTTGGATCCAAGAGAGGTTTGATCATCCCTTACCTTGGCAAGCATTGGATGAATATGGCAATGACGTCGCCTTCATTTTGCATCACCAAACTAAAAGTGGTGGGATTGGATGTTGGTTAAGAGAAACTCCCAAGAAATACTTGATAGAGCATATACTATTTTGAACCGAGTTGCATAATATTGAGTTTATGTTCAAAGCATGATTTATTCTTAAACTTGCATATTCATTAGGTTGAGTTAGAAATTATTGAGTTGATTGTTGAGCTAAGTTGATTGATTGGTGTATGAGCTTTACTCATCTTTTAGCCATTTTACATACTAGTATATTTCATGTACTAATGTCTATTTGGGAATGCATTGTTAATGATACAAATATATGTGATAAGGGTCTTCAGCAAGCGCATTGCTGAAATCTAGATCTTGCTTCCAGTTCAAATAGAGGCTTCATAGATTTTATTGGGATTGTTGATTTGGATATTATCTGGCTAGTCTCTTTCATACTAGTCATTAATTTATTTTGAGTTAGATTATTATTCTTTATTTATTAACAATCATTTCTTGAGTACTTTCTTCCTCTGTTGAGTATGATATGATGATGCGATCAAGTGGTTCTCTTAGGGAATTAACAATGGTTCTTCAAGTGTCGACCACACCAAGAGTACCCTCCTAGGGCATGACACATGTCCCTTTAAGCTTGATTTTATGCATGGGTGACTGGTTATGATCCAAATGTTGATAATTTCACGGTTTATGCATGATTCAATCTTAATTTGATGTTTTAAGTATGAATTTCAAGTACTCATGCTATTCCTTCATTCCTCATGGCATATGCAAGCATGAACAAGACTTTTCATGAAGAATTTCTATAGATATGACTATGAAGTATGACTATGATGATGATATCAAGGTAAGTATGGTTATGAAATGAATGTGATCACGATGATGACTATGATATGGCTCTACACCTCATGGGTATGTACGCACCATTATGTGCAAGTTATGAATGAGCTATTCCTATGCATGGAAGTATGAAATGAATTATGATTTGACTTTTAAGTCCAAGTATGCATGACTATGATTTGAAATGACTTATGATCCTCTTACAAGAATGTATATGTATATGTATTCCCATGAGATGATATCTTAACACCAAAAGATTGGAGGTGGGGGACTATCCCAAAAAGTCCTTATATAAAGCCTATATTTCTCATAACTACATGCCACCACAGGTTCATGTTTATGCCCCTTTCATGAATGATTATGATGATGTATGTACCGCCACTCTCCGAAATGAGCAAGGCTCATAAGGTGAGGTATAGTCTAATTTTGGCAAGTAGGCTATTCTTTCTCTGGTGTAGATGCAACACCGAGATTTCATATAATACCTCGCATGGTCTTACATGTCGGCTAAGGTCTCATCCTCTCTATGTTTATATACTATGACATTCATGCATCATGCTTTAAGGCATCTTGATATGATATTTTTTCCTATATACTTCTCTTATATATATATATACACACACACACACACACCCTTGTCATCTAACACTTAATACAAGTTTTACCATCACTCATTTACATTTGATACCCGCATACTTAGTACGTTTCAAAGTACTAATGCATACTCTATGCCCGCATTATATCACAATACAGGAGCAAGTAATACTTTTGATCATACTCGTGGCTAGATCCTGCTATTACCACGATCCAAATTGGATGAATCCTCTAGCTTCGAGGACCAGACTTACTATCTTTTTATTCATGCTATGGTTATATTAGAGACAATATTTTCTTTATTATTCTGGGTGATCTAGGGAGTGTTTGAACCCTCGCCTTATGTTACAGTCTAAAGGCATGTTTTAGACATTTGTATATACTTTCAATTTAAGACTTGTATACTCTATTTCCAAATCTATCCTATGCTATGACTCATGTTATGTATATTCTTCTGCCTATGTATTTATCTACGTTTTCACCTTTGATGCTTGTATGCATGCTAAGGGTTAGTTTGAGGTTCCTTTGAGAATCTCATTCACCGTGTTACGACTAGGCCCTAAGCTTAGGTCATGACATATTGCATCCATAAAAGGTGAATATGTTTCTTCATAGTTGACACCAGATCTTTGAGAGAATCCTTGTGTAGTATAGTGTGCTTTGTATCTTACAATTTCAATTTTATTTCTCTTATTTTATTTTTACACAAAATTCATTTTTAGCCAACTAGTTTTACACTGTCAGGAATTTTGTGTCACACCCCGGGAGGGTACCCTAGACGTGGCCGACACCCAGATACTATTGGTAGTCCCCAATAGAACCACTTGGCCTCATCACCTTTATTTAATCATAGTTCAACAAATCAGCGGAAGACTAAAGATGAAAAATAGTGGAGAATCTCAATATAGAGAGGCCATAGTCCAACAATCAAACTTTTATTCTCTAACATAGAAATAGTTTTAAAGAAAGTCAGTCAAGAGAAAAAGATCTCAATATCAACTCATCACTATATAGTCTACGAAGCCTCTAACTCTACTATCTAGATGGTGCCAATGACAGGTCATGGCTACCTCAACCAAAAGAAGATAAAGTACTAACTCAAGCTAGATAAAAATATAAATGAGTATCCTACAGAAGTAGGGGAGGACTCACCAATAAGTAGAATGTGAATAGATCCTCAATGATGTGACTATTGATGATCTCCTCTACCTGCCTCTACATCATAAAATGATGTAGTCCAAATGGACATCAGTACGTGAAATGTATGAGTATGTAAAATGGTTGAATAAAAAAATTATAGGTAGAACAATAATCAACCCAGAAATTCTCAATCAACATATCAAATATCTATCTAAAGCAATAATAAAGAGTAGACAATGACCAGTCATAGATAATCCAATCATTCCAATCAATTCAATCTAACCCAATCAAAGTACTATCAGTATAGAACTTCTATGAAAGATTCTATTATTCGACAATAATCACTTATGACCCAGTGATCATACAACAATCCCATTGATTTTACCACAACCGTTCAATACCTTAACATGGTAAGAACAAATTGAATCCATAATAAATCCGGTCAACCAATCAAGTCCTATTATTTCAGGATAATAAAATGGAAACATATCCGACTTTAATAGACTTAGTCCACATAATAAGAATGTGTCCAACTTTAACAGACTTAATGCACTCCTACATTTGGTGACATAGTTATTGATTTCTAGTTGGACTTACTCTCACTCAATTCGATGCTCGATACTCCTCCCAAGACTCAATTCTCATAAGTAATCAATCTCAATCAATCCAATCAATGAGTTTCATAAGAACTCATCTCAATCCATTAATTTTGTTATAATCGAGCCTTTTGTCCTATCAACCATCCAATCAATTCTCAATCACATCATTCAACAATTTGATCAATCAATCTCATCGACCTTTTAAGAGTGAATTAGACAATCACATAGAAGGACTTTCAAATTAGATCACTTTTTAGAGTTCAAATTTTGAAGACTCATAGGACCATCAAGTTCTATCAACCTATCATCATGCTCACATCACAGTTACAGTTATAGTCATTATCATACTATCAAAGTCTAGACTCAATCTCTAGGTTCTTTCATGCAATCTTTTATGAAATAACATGTAGAGTTTCTAAAATAACTCATGAAAATTATTTAATCAGTAAAATCAAATTTATAATGATCATCAACATATGAAAATACGTAGCATGTATATAATTTACAAGAAAACATTTATGGAAAACATGCATAGAGGTCAACACTTTCACAATCTCTCTTAGTTTAGCCTTAGATACTTGATATGAAGTTTGTCAATCAATTCTTGCTCAAATATCTTGAATTTCTTGATTTCTCCTTCTTTTCTTAGCACTAGCTTCTTAGTTAGTATGTAGTAGGGACTTAGGAATGGATTTTGAAATCCTTTTTAGGCAAAAAAAAAATTATATTAGTCATGGATTAAGTTTAGGAGGGGTACATAAAAGTCTAGAATACCCCTCAAAAGATTTAAAATTTTAAACTTCAATGGAACAAGTCGGTGGACCATGTCCGTGACGCGAACCTGTTGCGTACATGCTCATTTTCTTTCAAAAATTTTCTGATTGATTTTTCAATCTCATAGAAAATATTAGAACCCTAGTTAAGTGCAAATTCGTGACAAGTCCACAATGCGAACATGTCACACACTTTTCTAGGATTGTATATTTGTCCCAAAAAATTATCTTTTGATCCGGTTGCTCTAAAAATTAACCAGGATCATTTTTCCACATAACTTTTTATGTTGATCATGTTTTTGCCCTCAGATTTTTCAAAAGAGTTTGAAACGATGTGTTATGCAAACACTCTCACCTAGGAGTATTTTGGTCATTTTATCAGGTGTCACATTTTGAATATAGGTCCAAAACCTTCACTCCTAGCAAGTGAATTTAATATTCTTATTGAATTATCTTTTGTCATTTTGTCCAATCACTTCTTTGTTGATATTCTTAGATAGATTTAGGCTTGAGATCCTCACTATCTTGTATAAGATCAAGTGCAACATTATATGCAAAAATATTATCCATTATCATTTTAGATCGATCTAGATTTATCCTATTATCGATAAAACTTATTGAAAGTTCTTCATTCACTTGAGTCTCGGTTTCACTGATTTCTTTAAGAATATCAAGATTAATCAAATCTTGGACTTCTTCATGAGATTCTTTTATAGTGTCATCATTATCATTCTCATGCTTTTTTTTCTAGGATTTTTATCCTTTGAACTCAAAGGTCTACCAGGCTTCAGGCGTGTTTGGGATTCAAAAGCTATGACACCAGTAGATGGTCCTTTTGGGATGTCAATTTGGATAGATGCTTCACTATAAGGATATGTAATTTAGTTATTCTTTTCAAATCAGTAAATGCATCTGATATTTGATTTTCTATTTTTTATAAGTAGATGATCTTCTACACCTCTTGCTCACATATACAGGTACATGAATCAAAATGAGATAGTGATACAAATTTTCATCCAATTTTCCTTTTGGATTTCTTTTTCTCTTCCCCTAATTGGACGAAAATTGTTTCATCAAACAGACAATTTGCAAATCAAGTAATGGATAAGTCTTCTATCAATGGTTCAAAGTAGCAAATTATGAAAGATGAATCAAACTCAACATATATTTCTAACCTTCATTGGGGTCCAACTAGTAAATTGTGGTGGTGCTACAAGCATGTATACTGCACAGCTAAAGATTCGTAGATGAGATATATTTAGCTCATGATCAAATACTAATTGTGATGAAGAGTATTTTATCATTAGTTGACCTGAGGTAAATAAGTAATGTTGCATGTAAGATATCATGACCTCAAACAGTAGTTGACAATTTTATTTTCATAAGTAATGATTTTGCTATCAATTATAGGCTTAATAAATGACTTTGTAATGCCATTTTGAGTATGAATATGAGCAATAGAATATTTAATTTTTATCCCAATTGATAAACAATAATCATCAAAAGCTTGAAATACAAATTCTTTAGCATTATTGAGGCGAATAGTCTAAATAGGATGATCTGAAAATTGCGACCTTAATCTTATTATTTGTTTCAATAACTTTGCAAATGCTAGGTTGCAAGATAATAAGAGGCCCACATGAGACTATCTTGAGGATGCATATATTAGGACCATAAAATATGTGAACAATTCACTAGGTGGATGAATAAGTCCATATATATCTCTGTGTATACGTTCTAGAAAGTTAGGAGATTTGATGCCAACCTTCAGGAGTGATGACTTGACAATTAACTTGCTTTGATAACAAGCAACACATGAAGATTCATCATTAGTAAGAATCTTTAGGTTCTTTAATAGATGTCCAGTTGATTTTTCAAGAATTTACCTCATTATTATTCATCCAATATGACCTATTCGATCATGCCATTGCACAAAAGTATTTAAATCAGTAAACTTCTACTTTACCATTGAATGTGCTTCAATTGTACTAATTTTAACATAATATAGGCCAGAAGATAAGACTGGTGATTTCTCCAAAATATATATTTGACCTGAGACACTCTTGGTTATTCAAAGGTATCCAATATTCCTTTCAACTTCCTTACAAAAGGACTAAAAATTCTTTAATGTATCATCTTTGTTAATCAAGATCATGATCCAAGTAAAATGAGAGGAATTATTAACAATCATGAAAGCGTACTATTTTTCATATTTTGGTTGTTCTTGTAGGACCAAAGTGATACATATGAAGTAGACACAAAGGTTTAGTATTAGACATAATATCTTTAGATGAAAAAGAGTTTCTAGTTTGCTTTCCTATTCGGCAGGCATCACAGATGTAATCTTTGGTATAATCTAATATTGGTAAGCCAATAACTAGGTCAAGTCTGACAAGTTTCTTGATAGCAACATACTGGTGTGATCCAAATTTTATGCTAGATTCATGGGTCCTAAGAGATGGAGGTTAGACATATATAATTAGTTGACCCTTTGACAGAATAGATGATATAAATATTTTTGTCCCTTCTTCCTGGAACAATTTCCTTTTCAAAATTATCTTCAATTATGAAACTGTTCTTCTTGAATCTTACTTCCATGTAAGAATCACATAGGTGACTGATGCTCAACAGATTTTACTTTAATACCTTCACAATATAAACATTAGTGATATCATAAGATTAGTTAAAAGAAATAGTTCTACTTCCAATAACAGTTTTAGTTGAATATGGATTTTTTACTATTGTAATCTGTTATGAATTTGAATGGATTTTTGTTGCCTGTCATGTGATTTGAATACACACTGTTTAAATATTATTTTTCTTTTGATTTAGAATGGTGTTCCTGCAAAATAATTTTTTTACTCATATTTAGGTACTCAAGAAATCTTGGGTCCTTTTTGGTTAGAACAATCTTTAGCTCACTAGACCATATTTGATCAATTTGAGTAATGAAATCTGCATCTAAAATATATATGACCAAATTTTTCACAGTAGTAACAAGAGCTTTTACCAGATTTATTAGAGCTAGACAAACTTAAATATTCACATTGAGTACTAGTTGACTTGTTTGAGTGAGTTAATTGATTTGATCTACTTGGTATAGAAAATTTATGAAAATATTTTATTTGTATTTTTAATTCAAGATTTTCTTCATCCAAAAGATCCCTTTCAATAACACAAACTTCTAACTTCTAACTTGACTTCTAAAGCTTTCTTTTCATCTTGAGTAGATTTGATATTCTCAAAGGTTCTTTTTAAGTCTAAAATGGCTTGATCTAGTAAAGCTATCAATTAAAGATAATTTTTTACAAAAATCAAATCTTACTTGATTGAATTTCTCAATTGATATGAAACACACATTTTTAGATTTCTCCTAATTGAATTTTGAGATATCTTCATCGCTTCAATTATTGATGTTTTTGTTCTTGATTTGTCCTTGAGGATATTTTCTTCTTGATTCAGGACATTTACTTACAATGTGTCCATATTTGTCATAGTCATAGCATCTTCCTTCATTCCTATTATAGTTAGTAATTTTTTTTGAGAAATTTTTCTTACCTTTTCTTTGATTCCTACTGCATTTGAAGGTCTTCATTACTGATGTTTTGATTAAAGAAATTTCATTTTTATTAAACTCTTCTTCTTCTTTATAATTTTCTTCTATTGCTTTGAAGACAACAATTTTTTTCTTCTCATCCTCCTTTCCCTTTTTGTTTATATGAGTTTTCTAAAAAATAATCAGATTTCCTCTCACTTTGTCATAGTTAAGACTTTTCAAATCCATACTTTCAAGAGAAACTACTTAAGCATGCCACTAAGGAGGATGTCACGCCCCAAAAGATGGGGAGGCATGACTGGCACTCGATACCACAATTGGCCGAGTAAGCCACTGAACATACTAGTTACTTAAACTAGGGGTCAAAAGATCGGGCAACATAACATCTAAAAAATTGAGACTGAACCATTTAGGTCATGGCCTAGTCATCAATCAACCAAGCACATCAGGATAGGTAACCTTCCTGGCCAACACTCAACCTTCTAGTGATAAAAAATGCATGGTATGCTCGAGTAATCGCATATCGTGAATACATATATAGAGATTCAAATGCATGACATACCCAACTAAATGCTAGCAATGGTGGTCCTTTTCGGGAGCTACCCGACATCATATCTGCCAACCTGTGGCCATCCGTATCATATA
>JBCEWC010008830.1:0-19450 GCA_038996855.1 Solanum aculeatissimum | reverse complement strand
AAATCAATGAACCAATTGTAGCAAAAAGTTGCAAAAGTAATAGCTCAAGTCACAAGCTTCTTGTTCGATACCTAGCAACCTTCATAATAATAAAAACGACCTAATAAAAGTGTATTTATATGATTTAAAACAAATCCTAGACACAATAGAAAAATCAGACTTCGGTATGCGAAAACGGCAACTAAACGGACCATCTGTCGTTTAACAATCCGTTTCACCTTCCGTCTGGGCACACTTAGACTCCTGGGTTTCAGTCGTCTAGGGTTCAGCTCACTGTGATGTTTAATGAGCACCAGTAATGGACTGTTTGACGTTAAACGGCCCGTCAAACAGTCCGTCTGAATCTATTTCACTTGTTTCTCACTCGCGCCTTTCGGCCAAGGTTCTGTGATGTTTAACGAACCAGTAGACGGTCCGTCACACACTCCGTGCAATACCACTTAGCCCCAAATTTGCACAACTCCCACGTCCAACATTCTGTTATGTTCAACGAACTGGTGCACGACCCGTGTGAAGGTTTCACGGGCTGTCTTTCCTTCCGTGTACCTAGACTTGTATCATTTTTCCTCAGCCTTCCTCAACTGCTCTTTGTCACCTTTAACGGTCAAGTACACGGCCCGTTAACATGTACAAGGTTCGTGAGCCTGACCGTTTGGGGCATAATTTGCTCCATTTTGTTCGTTTTCATGCCTTGTCTGATTTTCCTGCAAAATAAACTATACAAACATTAAACGCAATAATTTTCTTGAGAATTCGCAAAGATTTCAACTGGAAAAGTGTTAAATGATGAGCATTTTCACGATTCATCAGTTATCTTATACCAAGCATGGTACTCGAGTTAACCAACAATCACAAACATCATGCATTATCACAATCATAATGAAACAACCAAACTTGAAGTCATAAGTATATCAAACAGGTTCATTACATAAGATTATCACCACAATGTATTGGGAACAGGGTTTAGTACTACTCAAGAAGGAAAACTTAGCCTACTTGGGCACCAAGCTGATGCTAGATGATTCAAGTGTAATTTTTATCTTTCGACAATGAATGGTGGTAGCAGGCTTGAATCGTGTGAGTTGTAGCTTCCTCACTCTAGAATCCTTTTTCTCCCTTCTTCCTAAGCTAGAGCAGCCTTCTGAGGGGTTTTGGGGTAACTCTTGTCTATTTTCGACATTCTAAGGAAAATAGAGGAAATAAAAATTTGTTTATTTTAATTCTGACCCTTGACCCACTATAGTGAGTTCCATCCCACCATTTCGGCACCAGTGTGGTGGGAATATTACTGCTATGTAGGATGATGATAGTTAATATGGGGTCAACCCTTGCGATCTAACCTAATCGGTAGCATAACACATTTAGACTCAACCCTCTTTTCAACTCACTTTGATCTAGTCCCAACACAAACAAAGACTGTGAAATTAAGAACATAAGCATATATAGGAACAAGTCCCAACTTTGTTATTTAACTCGTGCCAACAAAGAAGAGCCTAAATACTTAGCCTACAAAATTCGTCCAAGCCAACATGCTACCCTTGACAGGCTGTTTGTGCCTTTAAATAGGACACAATAGCCCCGTCATATGTCAGCCATATGTACCAACTCAGTTGACATCCCAAACTGATAGGCTTAATTCAAAATTCGAATTACAAGTTTATCCAAGCTTGCTGACATGTCAAATTGACTAGTAACTCCTAGGAACCTCTACCTGCCCATGCATGTGGATGGCACATGCAGGCAACCTTCAAATTCGGCGCCAATGTCTTGCCCTTGGTGCCCAGATTCACACCTGCCCTAGATGTTTGTGCCATGCCCAGGCCCTGCACACGTGCATATTCCATGTCATAGGTCCTGCCGTGTACAGATTGCCACTGTGGTCCGATTTCCTACCCCATTGGCCTTTCCAACACCTAGCCTCAAATGTGTTTAGCCACACCATAGCCTTGCGTACCTTAGCTTGTGCAACCCTTTTCATGCCTTAGCCACGTTCTGTCTTGAATTACCTTAGCTTGTCAGCCCTTGCCATGTCTTTGCCACATCCTGCCTTGCATGCCCTCACCATGCCTATGCAAGGTCTTCCTTCTATTGAACTTTATCTTGACTGAAGTCAAGGGGCCTTGGCTACGCTAATCAGGTAAATCACTATCCAAGCCTGAGCCACTCAAACCATCAAGATGAGGATCTAACAAATTTCCCCCACCCGATGATCTCATCATCCTCGATGAAGAAGAATGTCTCACCCGACCAGGTTGCTTTGTTATGGCAGAACCAATGTATGCTTTAATCTGATCCTCAAACTACCACAATGATGTTGCTTTCTCCCAGGTTGTATCACAAGCCTGCTTGCCCTTCCAATGAATCAGAAACTTCATTCGCCTGTTCTTCTCATGGTATCCAACAAGCCTATGATTCAGAATCTTCTCAATTTGATCTTCAAAGTGTACTCGTACAACAGGTGGAGCACGTTTGGAGTTGACCTTGTTGGATGTTCAACATCTCCATAAAAAGGCTTAAAATAGCTCACATGGAATGTGGGGTGAATCTTAAGTCGCTTTGGCAGATTCAACCGATAAGCAACTTCATCCACTCTTTCAACCACTTTAAAAAGATCTATCATACTTTACAATCAACGAGTGATGCACTGTCGTGCTACTGATTTTCCTCAAATCTGTGAAGTCAACTTAAGCAACATTTTGTCTTCAACTTGGAACTCTAAAGCACGTCGTCCTCTATCAACATACTTCTTCATTCATTTTGCTCCTTTTATAAAGTTGTCTTGCGCCTCATCTAGCATCTCTTGCTTGTCACGCGCATACTTGTAAGCAGTAGGACACTTTCCTTGTGCATCAGTCCTAGAGACTTCCAATGGTGTATTGGGCTACATGCCCAACACCAAATCAAATGGACTCTTCTTTGTTGCAGACGAACTGTGCAAGTTATAACAAAACTATGCACTGTCCATCAAGTCAACCAGTTCCTTTGATTTGTAGTCACATAGTGTCTAAAATATTTCTCAAGTAGATTATTGATTCTTTTTGTCTGTCCATCATTTTTTGGGTGGTTAGCAGTTGAGAACTTCAAATCAGTGTCCTTCATGTTGAACAAAGAAGTCCAAAATCGACAAGTGAATCTAGCATCCCTATCACTCACAATATCCAATGGAACACAAATGTTTTTCACAATATGCTTATAAAATAACTCAGTAGCTACTTTAGAAGAACATAAAGTAGGGGCAACAATGAAGATACTGTATTTTGAGAACTTTTCAACTACGACCATAATTGATGCTTCTCCATCCACTTTTGGCCAGCTAATGAATGCCATTGAAATAGAAGCCTATGGACGCTCCACAATGGGTAAAGTCTCCAAGAAACCTGATTCCTTCTTCCGTTCTGTCTTGTCCAGTTGACACACTAGATATGATTTTACATAGGCCTTAATGTCATCTTCTATCTTTGGCCAGAAATAATTTTAGGATAGCAATGCCATCATCCTTTCAACACCCGGATGTCTAGCATAAAAGTATCATGAGTTTCTTTGACGAGTTTTCTTCGCAACCTATCACCTTGAGGTACAATGACTCTCCCCCTAGAAATAAAGTAGATCATCCTCGATCTAATACCGTCTGACTGTTTCCTCTTCAACTTGATCCATTAATTTTACATATAATGAATAATGTGCAGCACTAAACTTAATCTTATCAAGAAAATCATATTCAAGTCTAGTTATTGCATAAACAACAACAAATACCTCTTGACGACTCAATGCATCGGCCACTTGGTTTTGCTTCCCTTGTTTATGTATCCACACAAAGTCATATTCTGCCAATATGTCTTGCTATCTTGCGTGCTTCAAACTCAATTTTTGTTGAGTCTTGAGTATGTATTAGCCACATTGTCCGTCTTTACCACAAAATTTGTTCCTAAGAGATACACCCTTCATGTTTGAAGACAATGGAGCACTACCACTCTCTCCTTTTCATATATAGAATATCTTTTCTCTATTGGATTCAACTTCCTGCTCTCAAATGCAACAAGAGGATCATTTTGCACTAGCACTCCTCCAATAGCATAATCAGAGGCATCTGTGTGCACTTCAAAGGCAAATCAAAATCAGGCAATCGCAGTATTGGTTCAGAAGCAATGACCTTCTTTAAAGAGTTGAAAGCCTTTTCTCTTGAATCTGACCAAAGCCCATTTCACATTCTTCTCAGAAAATCCATCAATGGGGAAACCTTTTTCAAATAGCTAGCAATGAATTTTCTATAATAGGTTGCAAGTCCTAATAATAATCTTTTTTCCTTAACCCCGTTGGATACTTTTCATGCTACTATCTCTTGCACTTTCTTAGGGTCCATGCGCACTTGGTTTGCACTAACCAAATGGCCTAGAAACTTGATTTTCTGACTAGCAAATTCATATTTTTCCATCTTGACATGAAGTTGATACTCTCTATGTCCTTCCAACACCTTCCTCAAGTGCAACAGATTATCTTCTAAAGTGCTACTATATATGACTATATCATCTAAGCAAACTACTAAAAATTCATCAAGATACTCATAAAGAACATTGTTCATTCATTAAATTACAAAAAGTAGTTGGGGAATTAGTCAGCCCAAATAGAATTACAAGGAATTCATAGCTACCATATCTAGTTACACAAGTGGTCTTTGGGGCATTCCTCTCAACTATGCAAACTTTCCAATAACCAAACCTTAATTCTAACTTAGGAAAGAAACTAGCATTAGATAGCCTATTCGGCAAGTCTTGAACCAGGGGGACCGAATACTTAATCTTCACAGTCACTTTGTTCAATGCCCTGTAGTCAACATACATCCTAAGACTGTCATCTTGCTTTTTCTGAAATAGACTAGGAGCACCACATGGAGCCTTGGATGGTTGGATCATGCTTGCATTAAGAAACTCAGAGAATTGCTTCCTCAATTCAGTCAACTCCAATGGAGACATAAGATAAGGAGGTCGTGCCGATGGCACTGATCCAGGAATCAGTTCAATCTTGTGATTAATATCCCTCCTTGGAGGCAACTCTTTTGACAGTTCCGGAGGCATTACATCTTTGTATTTATTTAGCAACTTGGCAACATCATCATAAACTTTAAAATTCACAACAGACTTTACTTCCAGCAAAGTAGCAAGATTATGCAGGTTCACCTCTTTCAAGCTCTTTTCAAAACCAATGGCCAACAACAAGGTTACTATTTCCTTGTTCTTCTTACCTTTTTTAGCAAACAAATTGATTCCCTTCACAGATCCGATGTCTTTCTCACCTATAAACATCAGACCATCCAAATAGGGAATTAGGGAAAACTTAAACTTCCTCATAAAATTAATTCCCAGCAGAATATTAAAGTCATTAAGTCGCACCACTGTTAAAGTATACACACCAGACCAGTGCCTAATTTTTAGAGGCACATTTGCAGTCATGTCATAACCTAGTTGTGCAGCAGAATTAACAACCTTCATTTTTGTTAGACAATTCATCACCTTCAGCCCATACACTTTGATGATTTTTTAGGCAACAAAATTATGAGTAGCACCAGATTCTACCATAACAACAACATTTTTGTCCCCAATTTTCATGTCAACATACATCAAATTGTTATAAGCATCAGACAAATCTATAGAATCAGCAGCACATACAATGGCAACATCTTTCGTGGCATTCCCCTCATCTATGTCTGTCCCACCAACACTAGACAGAATGTTCATCAAACACAGTAGGTTGACATATGCAGCAATATCCTATCCTTTCCCGCTTGTCTGCTTCTCCTCTTCAACCAGGAGTGCATTGATCTTCCCATATTTTGGATAGTTCCTTGCTTAATTCCCAGGTTTCTGGAAAGTCTAGAAAACTTTTTCCCACCCTGTTTATTTTGACTAGACCAAGCAGCATCCACTTTTCCCTTGCCTTTGTCAATTTCTTCCAACTTTCGTTTATCTTTCTTCCAGTCCTTGCCCTTCTCCTTCTTATTTGACTTAGAAGAATGAGTTGGGTCACTAGTAACATTGTTTGGCCAAAAATTGATCAAGGCATCTGCAACAACAATGGCACTTGGCAGATTTTGCACTTTCTACCTACGCAACTCATTTTGTGTCCAACCTTGCATTCCAAAAATGAAGTTGTGCAAGTTATATTCATCTGACATGTTTTGAATGTCCAGCAACAGTGAAGAAAATTCCTTCACATAATCTTGTGTAGATCCCAGTTTCTTCAAACATTTCAATCTATCCCTAGCAACCTAAGACGAGTTACTTGGCAGGAATTTTTCACGCAGTGCCTCCCTCAACTGCACCTTTGTATTGACCTTGGGCCTGTTTGCACTGTCATCATCATAGCATCTCAATAAAAGTAGTGAATAGCCATGGTCAGTTTGTCATTTTCAGGAACATTGGTAGTAGTTAAATAATACTTCAAATCCCATAAGAAAGTTTCCAACTCTTTTGCCTCATACACAATATCAAACGGTTTGGGCTCCAAAATTTTGATGTTGGCATGTTTTTCGCCTCCCCTGGGATGATTTGCAATAGCCAAGCGGAGAACATTCACTTTCACTTTAAGATCTTTATTTTCTTTCTTAAGGCCCTCAATTTATGCGCCTACAAGGTCACGAAAGGCGTGCAATTCGGCCAACTGACCATCAACAACACCACAGTAGGCTTGCATTGGAGCATTGATGCCGTGAATCTGTATCAGTACATCTTTCATGGCCTCACCAACATCTTACATGCCCAAAATGGCTTCCAATAGTGCAACTTTCTTCCACAACTCATTGTATAAATTTCCACCAGCCATTTTTGTATTGAAGCAACCTTTGCTCTAATACCAATTGATATGGCATCAACCCTTGCGATATAACCCAATCGATATCCTAACACACTTAGACTCAACCTGCTTTTTCACTCACTTTGATCTAGTCCCAACATAAATAAAGACTGGAAGATTAAGAATACAAGCATATATATGAAAAAGTGCCAACTTTGTTATTTAACTCGTGCCAACAAAGAAGCACACAAATACTTAGACTACAAAATTCATCCAGGCCAACATGTTGCCCCCTTGACAGGTTGCATGTGCCTTTAAATAGGCCACAACTGCCCAGTCATGTGTCAGCCATGTTCCTATCAACTCAGTTGAAATCCCCAACTGATAGGCTTAATTCAAAATTCAAATTACAAGTTTACCCAGGCTTGCTGACATGTCCAAATGGCTAGTAACTCTTAGGAACTGCCAACGTCCCATGCATGTGCATGGCATATACGGGAAATCTTTAAATTTGGCGTCAATGCCTTGCCCTTGGCGCCTAAATTCGCACCTGCCTGTGTATGCCTAGGCCCTGCACATGTACCTGTGTCATGGCATAGGTCTTACCCTGCACAGCTTGCCATTGAGGTCCGATTTCCTGCACCATTAACCTTGTCCAGAACCTAGCCTCAAACATATTTGTCCATGAGCTTGCCACATCATAGTCTTGTCTTTCCTTAGCTTGTCCAGCCCTTGTCATGCTTAACAACATGCTGTCTTGCATTTCCTTAGCTTGTCAGTCCTTTTCATGCCTTAGCCACGTCTAGTCTTGCATGCCCTAGCCATGCCCATGCCAAGGTCTTCCTTCAGTTGAACTTTATCTTGACTAAAGTCAAGGGGCCTTGGCTAGGCTCATCAAGTAAATGACTAGCCAAGCCCGAGACATTCGAACCATCAAGTTGAGGATCTGACAAACTTCCCTCAGCTTGTGAATTTTGTGAATTGCATTATATGAGTTGGAATATTATTTAGACAAGATTTTTCCTGAGTAATTCATCCAAAAATAGTGTAGAGTTCTATTTTCCATTCTGCGAGTTTTGTTTGCATATTATCAACTATAATTGAAAGTTATTGTTAGTGATTCTATCATGGGTAATCGAGAAGCCAAGGTATTTTCCAAAGTGACTTCCACACTATATTCTTAGTTCTTTTGATATTGTGTTCCTAGTATCCTTTCGGCAGTTTTTAGAAAAGATTAGCTTGGATTTGTTTGTGCTAACTACTTGCCCGGAGGATTCCCAAAAACTTTTTACTACCTCTAGGATACACATGCAATTTGAAATATTTTCTCAAGTTGTAAGGACTAGGTCATCCACAAAGAAAAGGTGTGAGATTGTAGGACCTTTATTGGAGATTTTGACTAGAGTGCAGATTTTAAATTGAACTTTTTGATGGACTCTTCTTGATAGTACTTTCTGGTAGAGAATGGATAGATATGGTGACATGGGTTCTCCTTGACTTATCCCCTTAGTCTAGCATAGGATATTATCATCATGAGCGCAATTCACATCCATATACAAACCAATAATCAACCTTGTACCCTCTTATTTGCCAGAAGTCTAGTGCATCTAATAGGCCAACATCTTAAAATTTGGCACCAATTCCTTGCCCTTGGCGCTCAAATTCGCATCTACCTGTGCCATGTCTAGGCTATGCACATGTTCCTGTGTCATGGCACAGGTCCTGCCCTGCACAGCTTGTCATTGGGGTCCGATTTCTTATGCCATTGACCTTTTCCAACACCTAGCCTCAAACTTGTTTAGCCACGACCTTGGCACGTAATAGTCTTCCGTTACCTTATCTTGTCTAGCCTTTGTCATGCCTTAGCCACGCATTGTCTTGCATTTCCTTAGCTTGTTAGTCCTTGTCATGTCTTAGCCACGACCGGCCATGCATTCTTTGGCCATGTCCATGCCAAGGTCTTCCTTAAGTTTAACTTTATTTTGACTGAAGTCAAGGGGCCTTGATTAGGCTCATCAGGTAAATCACTATCCAAGCCCGAGCCACTCGAACCTTCAAGTTGAGGGTCTGATACTAGTCCATGAAAAAGTTTGAAGTCGTAAGGTTTATCCAGCTAAATAACAATAGTTCGGGTGGTTATAGTTGGACTGGCAAGGCCCAATTCTCTCTATGAAAGGCCTAAGTCGTTTAGAACTAATCTTTTTATAACTTTGTATGTGGTCTGCAAAGGCTTATGGCCCTAAAAACTGTTGAGTTGTTTAAAAGGTGCGAATGACAAATGAAAAGTTATAACTTTTCTGAAAAGGTTGTGACTTTCCCAAGTGGCTGTATCCTTTTCGATAAGGCACAATAAACATCTTTTCTTCTCTATATATAGAGAATTTTCCTATAATTGCTTTGTGATTTTTCCCGACTTCTTCTTCTTCTACACAAACAAATTCTAGTGTGTTTTACTGTTGTTGAGTCGTTCCTTGATACCGTGGTTATAGGTGCCGATACACTGGTGAGTAAATCTTTCTATCATGGGAGTATATATTCCATTAACCTCGGGTACTTGAGGGGAATAATTTCGTTAAGGATACACTGTGTATTCAGTGGGCTCGATTATCTTCTTGTCAATTTTATTTTTTTGATTTTGTTTACAGATTTTGTTTTCATTACTAGTTTTAGTTTCTAGGTTTGCAAAATTGTTAGAATCTTTGTGATTATTGTTTTCACAAAGTTTTATTTTACAAAAAGATAAAAAATTCCTACAAAAATTTTGTTTACTGTAAAAGTTTTTGTTCTAAGTATTTTAGTAATACATGTCGAACAACAATCTTAAGGAAATTATCTGTTTGCTTATATTATGTGCATTCAAAAATTTATCTAGCAGTAGTCAAAACGGAAAAAGAAATACGAGATGGTCTTTGGCGACATACATTATACTACATTTTAATTACAACACAAATAGAAGTTTTGTTGAAGTCCAATGATAACCCTTATTGACACTATAGTGGATATTTAATGTTGCTTCAAATATATATATATATATTGCGAGTTGCATGATGAATTAAAAAAAATACATACTTTTTGATGGCTTTGTATTTCTACCATTATGTCTTTCCAGTGAAAGACAAAAAATACATGGCATTCAATGAGTAAGATTTTCTCTTTACATGATCCAATATTGGACATGACTTTCTCTAATTTTAATTCAGAAAATGAAGAAATGTTTTTGTTGAAGTTCGAGGATGTGGAACTCGAGTAGTAAATCTTACGCTGAGAGTAAAAATATAATGTGTGAGATGCAAGACTTGGAATACAATCTGCTTAAAATCAAGATTTCTGCTCATCTTATATTTTGCACCTGGAAGATGAAATCCTTAATAGTTATTGACATGGTAGTCAAAAAGGTTGTGTCTTTCTGTAAAAAGGTACCACTTGAAAATTTGTGATCTATTCGTAAATTATTTTTTCTTTGAGAGATTAAAACTGTTGTGATCTTCTAGTTCTGGCTTGGAGACTAAAACGGTGTAGTTTTTCACTAAATTTGATAATGTCTAATTTTTGAAAACAAAAATATTTTGATTTTCTACTCCTTTGGTACTTTGAAGATTATAAAAACTTTACCAAGTAAATAAGGTTGTGTGCTTTGGTTTGAAGATTATAAAAACTTCATCAATCTATCAAACACTTTACTTGAATAAATATTCTGACTTGAAGAGTATAAAAACTTCGTCAGGAATATTAAAGCTAAACGATTTGAAGAATATAAAACCTCATTGTTAACTAGAAACAAGTCGTACAAAGATGCAGTCATTTGTATTAATATTTAAAATACTTAGTAGTATGTCTTATTGTGATAGAAGGAGAAACTCAATGACATAAAATTAATGATTTATGTCTGCAATAGGTGGTTCTATGAATTAAAATTTGATATTGTAAAGGTTGTCAAATAAAACTGAATCACTACAATTCTTTTATAGAGTATTATTTTCAAAAGATACTTATGTTGTGAATGTGTATTTTGATTGTACACATTTGACATATGAGAAAACAAATACTTGAAAAATATTTTTGAGATCATATTTAAATGTGGGAGTTCTTTGTTTGTGATAAAGATAAAATTAGACTTAATGTCTTGTATGACGTTAGATGCCCACAAAAGTTTTTTGGAGTATATGTGATATTATGGTCATTGCATTTTTATTTTACTAGTATATAATATGATAATTGATATGACTAGTGTTGGTTTTTTAAAAGGATGAATGGGCCAACAAAAAGATTGAAAGAGTCTCTCAATGGATTGAAATGACTTTCAATAGCTTTCAATAATTTTATTTAGCATTGAGGGCCTTTAAATAGCCAACATAAAATAGAAATCTGCATAATTTGAAATTTAAAAACAACCTAAAATATTTCAACAATTGAACAACCTAACTAAATTTCAAAATTCAAATTTATCTTAAACTAAATAACTTATTTTGCTAAAAACTAGTGCAGTTACTAAAAACAAATTTCAACACTCCTCCTTTGCTTTAGTTACTGCAATTTAAAAAAAGTTGCTCCTCCTCAATTTCTGCTTCTGCTACTTGTGCTTGAGGATTATTTTTAAACTTGCACACGTTTGTAACATGACCGGCTTGTTTGCAATTTCCACATTTTTCCACATTTTGCATCAGGTCTCCACCAACAAAATCTTTTCAAGTGTGTTTTTTTTTGCAGTATTTGCAAAGAGGATAATTACCTTTTTCTTTTTTTCTTTGTGCATAAAGAGCGCTTTCAGTAACATTGTCTTGTCTAAAAGCTCTTCTTTACTTTTGTGCTTGAAGTGCACTTACTATTTCTTTAACGGATATAGTAGGGAGATCTTTAGACTCTTCCAAAGTTGAAATTTTAGACTCAAATCTCTCTGGAATTATCACAAGAATTTTTTTCTACGACTCTATCATCTTTGAAATCCTCGCCAAGCAACCTCATTTTATTAACAATCAAAGAAATCTTGTCAGAATAGTTAATAATAGTTTCATTCTTTTGCATCCTAAGAGATTCAAAATCCCTTTTCAAATTCAGAAAATTAAATTTATCTGACTCGATCACTTCCCTGGTGTTCCTTTTAGTTTTTCCCAAGCTTTTTTTACTGTCTCACAATCAATGATTTTAGAAAAATTTGAATCCGCAACTGAATTTTGAATTACAATTTTGGCTTTGAAATTTTTGGTTCTCATTTAAATGAGCTTTAATCTGAGCAAGAGTGGGATTTTCAGGGAGAGGTTGTAAGAATATATCTTCCATCACAACTTCTCACAAATCATAGGCTTCAAGATATGATTTCATTTTTACTGACCAAATCTTGTAGTTTTCGCCAGTGAAATATTTTGGGGCATTCAAGGAGAGACTGTTGCTTGTCATTTCAAGTTAAAAATAGTCTATGCTTTGAAAAAAAACACAGGTTGAAAATAGCCTTGATGGGTTAAAAAGGGTATAAAAATAGCCCTTGTGGGTTAAAAGTATCCCTAATGGGTTAAAAAGGTAGCCCTTGTGGATTGAAAATGATATGGTAGTTCTTTTGAAGAACTCATAGATCTCGTAGATCAATGAAGCTCTTGATACCACTATTAGTTTTTTAAAAAGATGAATGGGGCAGAAAAAAGATTGAAAGAGTCTCTTAATAGATAGAAATAACTTTCAATAGCTTTCAATATTTTTATTAAGCATTGAGGACCTTTAAATAGCCAACATAAAAGAAAACTCTGCATAATTTGAATTTTAAAAATAGCCTAAAATATCTTAACAATTAAACAACCTAACTAAAATTCAAAATTCAAATTTATCTTAAATTAAATAACTTATTTTGCTAAAAACTAGTGCAGTAACTAAAATCAAATTTCAACAAATAGTATGAAACCAACAAATTAAAAGAGTTGTCTTCTCCTATGGAAGATAGTCACTTAAAAATTATGATTTTTCATGAAAAGACATGTCTATTAAAATATAACTATTTGTATAGATATAAATATTGGTGAAAAATTGTCTATTATATTTGTGTGATAAAAAAGACATTTGGTTCAAATGCTTTCATTAGACTAGATGAGACTACATTCATGATTGAAGGTTATGGAAAGGTTCTCCTTAAAAGGACATCCAACAAGGTATCGACTTCAAACAATGTTTGTATAAATTAAAATGTCAAGTTTGTGTTCAATTTAAGTATGCTAATCATCCTTACAAATCTGTTAAAAGGAATTTCAGTCCCTTAGAAGTGATTCACATTGATATTTCTGATATTAAGTCAACACCAACTCATGGTGAAAAAAGTATTGTATAGCTTCTATTGACGATTGTACTAGATACTTCTATATTTATTTACTTGTAGTAAAGGTGAGGCCATTAAAGTATTCAAACAGTACAAAAGTAAAGTTGAAACACAACTTAGGAAAAAATAAAAATGATAAGGATTGATGGGAGTGGCGAATATGAATCTCCTTTTGAGGAAATATGTTTGAAATATGACATTATTCATCAAACAACAACCCCTTCCTCCCTAAAATCAAATGAAATTGTGAAAAGAAAAAACAGAATGCTTAAGGAGATGATGAATGTCATGTTGATTAGTTGAGGTTTACCCCATAACTTGTGGGGGTAAGCTATCCTTATGGTTAGTCGAATACTCAATCGAATTTCCCAGAGTAAAACACAATCTATTCCACATGAAAAGTGGAAAGAAAGAAAGTCTAATCTTAAATACTTGAAAGTGTGGGGGTTTTTGGCTAAGGTATAACTTCCTAAACCTAAACAGATAAAAATAGGACCAAAGACTATAGATTATGTGTTCATAGGATATGCTACGAATAGTAAAGCATATTAATTCCTAGTTTATATGTTAGAAAATCCTGACAATCATATTAATACGGTAAATGGATCTTTAAAAGGAAAATGAAAGTTGATGGCACTATTGATAAACATAAGTCTAGACTTAAGTCAAAGGCTATACACAAAAAGAAGGTCTTGATTACTTTGAAATATATTTGCCAGTAAGAAGAATAACATCTACTCGAATGTTAGTCGCACTAGTGGCCTTACATGGTCTAGAAATTCATCAAATGAATATTAAGAAAACATTCCTAAATAGAGAACTTGAGGAAGAAATTTACATGGAACAACTTGAGGGATTTGTAATTCTTGAAAAAAAATTATGTGGACTAAAACAAGCACCCAAACAATGTGATACAAACTATAACCATACAATATTGTCAAATGGTTTCAAAATTAATGGGTGTGACAAATGTGTTTACATTAAGAACACTCCAAATAAAGTTGTCATTGTTTGCTATATGTGGATGATATGTTAATAATGAGTAATGACATTGCTAACATAAATGCTATTAAGCATATGATTGCTAGAAAGTTTGATACGAAAGATCATGGAGTGGCTAACTTGGTATTAAGAATTAAGATTCACAAAACTTCTCAAGGTCTAGGATTATCACAATCTCATTACATTGAAAGATTAATTGACAAGTTCAAGTATTTGAATTTCAATGTTGCGAAGACTCCAATTGATTTAAGCTGTAAATTTCAGAAGAATGAAGGCAAAAGTGATTCACAATTGGATTATGCAAGAGTGTTGGAAAGTTTGATGTATATTATGAATTGTACGTGACCAAATATAACATGTGCTATTAGTAAATTGAATCGGTTTACAAGTAACCCCAAAAAACTCACTGGATGGCAATGAAACAAGTTTGGGGTATTTAAAACATACAATAAACTATGCTTTGCATTATAACAAATATCCTGTTGTGATTGAGGGATATAGTGATGCAAATTAGATCATTGGTCAAATGAAGTAAAATCCATATGTGGTTATGTATTTACTCTTGTGGAGGAGTAGTCTCTTGGAAATCATCCATGCAGACATGTATTGCTCACTTTACAATAGGATCTGAATATATTAGATAAGGCCATTTTGGAAGACATTCCAATCTGGCCCAAGCCTATAGGACCTATATGCATACATTGGGATAGACAATAAACAATAGGTAGGGTAGGGAGCATTATGTACAATGAAAAATGTTGTCATATATTATGAAGACATAATATCATGAGACAACTATTCTCTAGTGAAATTATCTCTATTGACTATGTAAAGTCTAGAGATAATGTGTCAGATTCACTTACAAAAGGCCAAACTAGAGAAATAGTTGAAAGATCATATAAGAGAATGGGTTTAAGGTTTAGGACAAGTCATCATGGTGGTAACTCTACCTAGAAGACTGGAGATCCCAAGAGCTAGGTTTAAGGAGATCAAACAAAATTGTGAATGACGATTCAACATTGTCAAACAACTCAATCTATTCTCATGAGAAAGACAATGTTCAGTGATAAGGATAAAACATTAAGGCTTATTAACGAGTTAATAAAGCTTAAATTGTTTTTGATGGTTTCTAAGTTTTGCAGGTTTTACCAAATAGTGTATCTACGCGATAACACGGTTAGGAATCACCTATATGAGTGTGAAGTGCAAGTCACTTCAAAGAGGATGATAGTAAAAGCTCATTCTCTGTACATTCGTGAAACCAGGAGATGTTCATGGCTGAAATGAACACAACTTTGAGAACCATTGATAGTGAAGAGTTGATTGTGTGACGTATGGTTATCTAGGTAAACATTAAAGTTTGACGATTCAAAGATATTAAATCTACTGATTGATCGAGTATATTGGACATATGTTCACTATGGAAAGTTCAAAAGGAAACCTACTTATCCAGATGTAACTAATCCTTGCTTGTAAAGTACACACTTGTCCATTCTTTTCTTACAGTCATTTCCCATTTATGTGTGGGATTGTTGAGTTGTTTAAAAGGTGTGAATGACAAATGAAGAGTTATAACTTTTTTTAAAAAGTTGTGACCTTCCAAAGTGGTTGTGACCTTTCCGATAAGGCAAAATAAACACATTTTATTCTCTATATATAGAAAAATTTCCTATAATTTCTTTATGCTTTTTCCTGACTTCTTCTTCTACACAAACAAATTCTAGTGTGCTTTATTGTTGTTGAGTGGTTTTCTGACATCGTGGTTTTAGATACCGATACACCGGTGAGTAAATTGTTCTATCCTGGAAGGATATATTCCATTAACCTCGGGTACTTGAGGGGAATAATTCCTTAAGGATACACTGTGTATTTAGTGGGCTCGATTTTCTTTTTGACAATTTTATTTTTTGATTTTCTTTATGGATTTTGTTTTCATTACTAGTTTTATCTTCTGGGTTTGAAAACTTGTTAGAATCTTTATGATTATTGATTCGCAAAGTTTTATTTTACAAAAAAAAATTCTACAAAAGTATTGTTTATTGCAAAGGTTTTTGTTCTAAGTATTCTAGTAATACATGTTGAACAACAATCTTTTAGGTTATTGGCATTTTTCCTTTTTGGAAACAGACAGATATGGGTTTCATTTATTCCTGCAGGAATGTGCTCTTATTAGAAGGAAGTTTTGCATAAAGATATTGTTACACCCGGTAAAATGACCAAAATACCCGTAGAGGAGAGACGCGTGCATAACAAATCTTTCCAAACATTTTTGAAAAATTTGAGGTCGAAATCGCGATGAGCATAAACAATTATGAGAAAAAATGATCTTGGTTTATTTTTAGAGCAACTAGATCAAAAGATAAATTTTTGAGGTAAAACTGAATGTCTAGAAGAGTACGTGACATATCCGTATCCCGGACTTATCGCAGATTTACACTAAACTATGGTTCTAATATTTTCTACGTGATTAGAAAATTGATCAGAAACATTTTGGAAGAAAATGTGCAGGTGTGTGATGCGAACCTGGTTCACCCAAATGTATCAGCGAAGTTTAAAATTTTAAATTCTTCAAGGGACATTCTGGACTTTTCTCCGTCCCTCTTAAATTCAAAATACGACCAATATAGGTCAGTTTTGACTTAAAAGGGGTTTTAAAACCCATTCTTGAACCCCTATTACGCTAAAAACAAAAGTTAGGGCTAAGAAGAGAAGGAGAAGAGCGAGGGTTCTGAGTTCAAATACTAGGATCGATAGAGGATTGATTTTTCTTCCAACTTCCAGGTATGTAAGGCTACATAAAATGTTGGATTGAGTTTGCATCCTTACATCTACTTGAGTCGAGTTTGCGAGTAATAACTGAATAATACAAATCTTGTGATTTTAATTTCTAAATTTCTTGCATTTGTTTGAGTCCTCATGAATATGCTTGAGTAAATTGATGAGTTGCATTGTTATTACCATACAATTGGAATATTAATCGTATGCTTGATAGCCTAGCCCTAAATTTTATTATTTTCCTGTATATTGACTGAATTGAGATCTTGAATCTAATTTTTGAGTTGAGTAAGTTGAGCATGAGAAGTACATGTTCTATTTTACATATGCATGTAATGAGCATCTAATATGTCTTATGTGTTGAGCATGATCGATATGATATTAACTAACCATATAAGTGATAGTCTGACATAATGTAGATCAGAGTTTTGAGTTGTATTGCATTGAATGTTAATCTTGAGTTACTGAGCTATTGAGGAATTGAGTTAAGTCAAAGAGATGATGTTGAGTTGATTATCATGGGCACATTTTAGTCTTGGAAAGAGTATTGAGCACCGAGTTAGGTGAGAGAAAACACCCCAGAACTACGTCACCAGCGTAGAATAGTCGTGCAGTTAACTCTAGCGCTCATGTCCCAATAGATGGACATTCTCTTTGGATTTGAGAGAGAGGGAGAGAAAGAGGTTGACGTCCTTTATATTGGATAGTTTAGGATGGGTGTGGTAATGACGTCTATTCATTATACATCACCAAATTTATTTTGGGGTGGAGAGTTATGACGGTTAGGGAAACTTCCAAGCAATATCCGATTGAGCATAATATGATTTTTTAAATTGAGTTGTATAAAGTATTGAGTCTGATTTAAAGCATGATTTCAAAACCTTAAACTTGAATATCCACTAAGTCGAGTCATGCGTTGAATGAGTTCTGAGTTGTGTCGGGCCCTATGTGTTTACTTTAGCCATTCTTACATACCAATATATTCAATGTTCTGACATCCATTTGGACTACATCATTTTACGATACAGAGACAGGTATTAGGGATCATCAACAGGCGTATAGTTGAGGATCCACTCACATTCAGCTGATTTGGGGAGCCCTCCTTGCTATCCGGAGGAACGTTTTTTCCTTTTTATTGAGTAGTTAGAGTTACTTCTTTTGAGGAAGTTCAGGATTCTTCTTGGTACCTTCTAGATGAGTATATAGGCTTCATAGACATTGAGTAGAGGATGTTGAGTGTTATTTCTTTTCAACCTTTTGTTTATTGGAAATTTCTTTTATATAAAGACTTAGTTATTTAATTTACTTCATAGTCTTTTCTTTGAGCATTTTCTTCCATTGTTGAGTATGATGTGATGATGAGTCTAAGAGGTTCGCTTTAGGACGAGCAATAGTCTCTAAGTGTCAGCCACACCAAGGTACTCTCCCGGGGTATGAAAAACTTGGTATCAAAACACAAAGTTCAAGTGTACTAGGGAGGCTATGAAGTCGTGTCTAGTAGAGTCCTTATGATTGGTGTGAAGCACGCCACATCCATAATAGGGAGGCTATATGACATTAGGAATTGTTACACTTCTTTCTCATTCTGATTCGTGCTATAGAGTTAAACCGTATAAAATCTCTCTTTTGAATTGTGCGTTACACGTTTGCAGACTATGCCTTCCAAATGTATCATGGACTCAAGAAATGCCATCAGTACCGAGGATCTTTACCCTACTACTCAGATTGTTGCACATGCTCGATGGGTAGAAGAGGACAACAAGAATGAGATAGAGAACCTTGGAGCAAAAAGGCTGAGTCAATAAGACATGAGCGTAGTGAGCATAATCAAGGGAATGTAAATAGGTTTCCCTTTCTACAAAGACCCTTGAGTTATGTGCCACTACCTGTGAGTGCACCTATATTTACCAAAAGATATAATCTGAGGCCAAGGAGAAACTAGACTTTCAGGGTTCAAAACCTTTTATCCCAAGGAAGTGTGGCTCGAGGTCGTAAAGGAAAACCACCATGTGGAGAGTGTAGCAAACTTCATCTGGGGGTATGTCGAACGGGCACCGATAGCTGTTATAAGTGTGGCCAAGTGGTTCACTTCCGGAGGGAGTGTCCGATGTGGTCCAACAGAGCTCAACCCTTCACACCAACACTGCTAGTTAGAGATAATTAGAGAGGTGCTACTTCTGGCACGAACGAGGCCATAGACCAATTGTGTGCCACGGTAGTCACCCAAATAAGAAAAATATTCCAGGACATTGTGATGGGTATGATTTGAGTCCTTACTCTTAATTGTTATGTGTTGATAGATCTTGGAGCCACCCCCTTATGTGACTAGTGGATTTGATAGAACCCCCGAGTATCTTTCTAAACTTTTCAGTGTATCTAGTCTAATTGGTGATACAATTCTAGTTGAGAGGGTCTATAGAGATTGTTCTGTGTTAATCTATCATAGAGATACCATGGCCGAGTTAGTTAAGCTGATCGAGATGCACCCTGATAAGTCGCGAAAACACTCGTCATTTGACACTTTTCTAGATAAAACCTTTGCGAATTCTCAAGCAAATTGTTGCGTTTAATGTTTGTGTAGTTTATTTT
>JBCEWC010008829.1:0-19452 GCA_038996855.1 Solanum aculeatissimum | reverse complement strand
ATGATTACATGGTGGAAAAAGTGATTCAAGGCCTAAAAATTGAGAAAGGGAGGTTTTTTTCTGAGGCAAGGGAAAAATATTTCGATTCTTGAAGTTTCATCATTGGCAAGGATGAATAATAATAATAGTGGTAACGATCTACCATTTGATGACTCATGTGTTATAAAGTTGTTGGATTTGGTGGAGAAACAAAGTTCAATTCTTAAAGGATCATCATCATCAACTAGTGATTACGAGCTCGCGAATCTACCATTTAATGACTCATGTGTTATAAAGTTATTGAGTTCGAGGGATCCTTATGGGAATTTCATGGCATCAATGATAAAAATGATTGAATCAAATGGAGATAATAAAGTTATTTTCAATGAAACGGTCGAATCTCAATTCGCGGGAAGAACCGAACACAATCACCTGGAAACCCGATTAATGGGCCAGGCCGAGTCCAGACTGCTCGAAACCCGATGCGTAGGCCTACCCGATTCTGAACCGATCTTAACCTTATTAATGGGTCGTTCCGAGCCCGAGACGGTCGAATCTCGATTCCCGGGCTGAACCAAACACGAAAACCTGGAAATTCGATTAATGGGTCGGGCCGAGTCTAGATGTCTCGAAACTCGATACGTGATCCTATCGGAGTCCGAACTGGTCTTAACCCTATTAATGGGCCAGCTCGAGTTCGAGCCAATCGAATCTCGATTCGCGGGCTGAACCGAACATGAACACCTGGAAACCCGATTAATGGGTCGGGCCTAGTCCGGACGGCTCGAAACCCGATGTACAGGCCTACCCGAGTCCAAACCGGTCTTAACCCTATTAATGGACCATCTCGAGCCTGAGTCGATCGAATCTAGATTCGCAGGCCGAACTGAACACGATCACCTGGAAACCCGATTAATGTGTCGGGCCGAGTCCGGATGGCTCGAAACTCGATGTGCTTGCCTACCCCAATCCGAACTGATCTTAACCTTGTTAATGAGCCGGCCCAAGCCCGAGCCGGTCGAATCTCGATTCGCGGGCTAAACCAAACACAATCACCTGGAAACCCGATTAATGGGCGAGGACGAGCCCGGATGGCTCGAAACTCGATGCGCAGGCCTACCCGTGTCCAAACCGGCCTTAACCCTATTAATAGGCCAGCCCGAGCCCAAGACGGTCGAATCTCGATTCGCGGGCAGAACCGAACACAATCACCTGGAAACTCTATTAATTGGCTGGGCTGAGTCCGGACGGCTCAAAACCCGTTCCGCGGGCCTACCCGAGTCCGACCCGGTCTTAACCCTATTAATGGGTCGGCCTGAGCCCGAGACGGTAGAATCTCGATTCATGGGCTAAATCGAATACAATCACCTGGAAACCTGATTAATGGGCCGGGCTGAGTCTGGACGACTCGAAACTGGATGTGCGGGCCTACCCGAATCCGAATCGGTCTTAACCCTATTAATGGGTCGGCCTGAGATGGTCGAATCTCGATTCGCGAGGCGAACCGAAAATGATCACCTAGAAACCTGATTAATAAGCCAAGTCAAGTTCGGCTCGCTTGAAACATGATGCGCGGGCCTACCCGAGTCAGAACCGGCCTTAACCATATTAATGGGTTGGCAAGAGCCCGAGACGGTCGAATCTTGATTTGCGGGCCAAACCAAACATAATCATCTAGAAACGCGATTAATGGGTCGGGCCGAGTTTGGACGGCTCGAAACACGATGCGCGGGCCTACACGAGTCCGAACTGGTCTTAACCCTACTAATGTGCCGGCCCGATCTCGAGATGGTCGAATCTCAATTCGCGCGCTGAACCGAACATGATTACCTGGAAACCCGATTAATTGGCCGGGTCGAGTCCAAAAGGCTCGAAACCCGATGCGCGGGCCTACTCGAGTCCGAACTAGCCTTAACCCTATTAATGGGCCGGTCTGAGCCCGAGACGGTTGAATCTCAATTCGCGTGCTCAACTGAACACGATCACCTGGAAACCCGATTAATGGGCCGGGCCGAGTCCGGCCGGCTCGAAACCCGATGCGCGGGCTTACCTGAGTCTGAATCAGTCCTAACCCTATTAATGGGTCGGCCCGTGCCCGAGCCGGTCGAATCTTGATCCACGGGCCGAACCAAACACGATCACCTGAAAACCCGATTAATGGACCGGGCCGAGTCTGGACGGCTCAAAACTCGATACGCGGACCTAACCGAGTCTGAAAATGGTCTTAACCCTATTAATGGGTCGGCCTGAGCCTGAGACGGTCGAATCTTGATTCGCGGGTTGAACCGAACAGGATTACTAGGAAACACGATTAATAGGTCGGGCCGAGTCCAGATGGCTCGAAACCTGATACGTGAGCGTACCCGAGTCCAAACAGGTCTTAACCCTATTAAGGGGTCAGCCCGAGCACAAGCCGATCGAATCTCAATTCGTGGGCTGAACCGAACATGATAACCTAGAAACTCGATTAATGGGTCGAGTCGAGTCCAGATGGCTCGAAACCCGATGTGCGATCCTACCCGAGTCTGAACCGGTCTTAACCCTATTAATGGGCCGGCCCGTGTCCGAGTCAGTCGAATCTCGATTCGCGGGCTGAACCGAACACGTTCACCTGGAAACCCGATTAATAGGCCGATCTGAGTCCGGATGGCTCAAAACCCGATGCACAGGCCTACCCGAGTCCGAACCGGTCTTAACCCTATTAAAGGGACGGTACGAGTTTGAGCCGGTCGAATCTCGATTCACGAGGTGAACCAAACACGATCTTCTCAAAACCCGATTGATGGGCCGTGCCGAGTTCAGACGGCTCGAAACCTGATGTGCGGGCCTACTCAAGTCTAAACCGGTCTTAACCCTATTAATGGGCTAGCCCGAACTCGAACCGATTGAATCTCGATTCGCGGGCTGAACCGACCACGATCACCTGAAAACCCGATTAATGGGTCAGGCCGAGTCTGGATTGCTAGAAACCCGATGAGCGGGCCTACTCAAGTCTGAATCGGTCTTAACCCTATTAATGGGTCGGCCCAAGTCCGAGACGGTCGAATCTCGATTCACGGGCAGAACCAAACACGATCACCTGGAAACTCGATTAATGGGCCGGATCGAGTCCGGACGGCTCAAAATCTGATACGCGGGCCTACCCAATTCTGAATCGGTCTTAACCCTATTAATGGGCCGGCCTGAGCCCGAGCCGGTCGAATCTTGATTCGCAGGCCGAATCGAACACGATCACTTGGAAACCCGATTAATGGGCAAGACCGAGTTCGGCCGGCTCAAAACCCGAAGCGCAGGCCTACCCGAGTCTGAACCTGTCTTAACCCTATTAATGGGCTAGTCAGAGCCTGAGATGGTCGAATCTCGATTCGCAGGCCAAACCGAACACGATCACCTGGAAACCCGATTAATGGGCCAGGCCGAGTCTGGATTGCTAGAAACCTGATGCGTGGGCCTACCCGAGTCCGAACTGGTCTTAACCCTATTAGTAGGTCGGCCCGATCCTAAGACGGTAGATTCTCGATTTGCGAGCCAAACCAAACACGATCACCTAAAAACCTGATTAATAGGTCGGGGCGAGTCCGGACCGCTCGAAACCTGATGCGCGGGCCTACCCGAGTCCAAACCAGTCAAAACCTTGTTAATGGGTCGGCCCAAGCCCGAGACAGTCGAATCTCGATACGTGGGCCAAACCGAACATGATCACCTGGAAACTCGATTAATGGGCTGGGCAGAGTCCAGACGGCTCAAAACCCGATGCGTAGGACACCCGAGTACGAACTGGTCTTAAGCCTATTAATGGGACGGCTTGACCCCGAGATAGTTGAATCTCGATTCATGGGCCGAACCAAACACGATCACCTGGAAACCTGAATAATGGGCTGGGCCGAGTCCGGCTGGCTTGAAACCCGATGCGCGAGCCTATCCGAGTCTAAACTAGTCTTAAACCTATTAATGGGCCGGACCGAGCCTGAGACGGTCGAATCTGGATTCGCGGGCCGAACCGAACATGATCACCTGGAAACCCGATTAATGGGTCGGGCTGAGTTCGACAGGATCGAAACCCGATGTGCGGGCCTACCTGAGTCTGAATCGGTCTTAACCCTATTAATGGGCCGACCCGAGCCCGAGACGGTCGAATTTGGATTGGCGGGCTGAACCGAACACGATCACCTGGAAACCCAATTAATGAGCCGGGCAGAGTCCGGACGGATCAAAACCCGATACACAGGCCTACCCGAGTTCGAATCGGTCTTAACCATATTAATGGGCCGGCTCGAGCACGAGACGGTTGAATCTCGATTCACGGGCTGAATCGAACACGATCACCAGGAAACCCGATTAATGGGTAGAGCTCAGTCCAGCCGGTTCAAAACTCGAGGCGCGGGCCTACCCGAGTCCGAAATGGTCTTAACCCTATTAATGGGTTGGCTCGAGCTTGAGACAGTCAAATCTTGATTCGCGGGCTGAACCGAACACGATCACCTAGAACCCCGATTAATGGGCCGAGCCGAGTCTGGCCTGCTCAAAGCCCGATGCACGGGCAACCGGAGTCTAAACCGATCTTAACCCTATTAATGAGCCAGCCCGAACATGATTCGTGTGCTGAGCCGAACATGATCACCTGGAAACCCGATTAATGGGCCGGGCTGAGTCCAGACGGCTCGAAACACGATGCGCGGGCCTACCCGAGTCTGAACCGGTCTTAACCCTATTAATAGGCCGAACCGAGCCCAAGACGGTCGAATCTCGGATGGCTTGAAACCTGATGCGCGGGCCTACCCGAGTCTGAACCAGTCTTAACCCTATTAATCTTCCGGTCCGAGCCCGAGATGGTCGAATCTTAATTTGCGGGACGAACCGAACCCGATCACCTGGAAACCCGATTAATGGGTCGGGCCGAGTCCGGACTGCTCGAAACCAGATGCGCGAGCCTACCTCAGTTTGAACCGGTCTTAACCCTATTAAAGGGCCGGCATGAGTCCGGGCCGGTCGAATCTCGATTCACTTGACGAATCGAACATGATTTCCTGGAAAGCTGATTAATGTGTCGGGCCGATTCCGAACGGCTCAAAACCTGATGCAAGTGCCTACCCGAGTCAGAACCGGTCTTAACCCTATTAATGGGGCAGCTCGACCCCTAGACGGTCGAATCTCGATTCGCGAGCCGAACCGAACATGCTCACCTGGAAACCTGATTAATAGGTCGGGTCGAGTCTGGATGGCTCGAAACTCGATGCACGAGCCTACCCGAGTCTGAACTGGTTTTAACCCTATTAATGGGCCGGCCCAAGCTCGAGATGGTCAAATCTCGATTCGCGAACTGAATCTAACACGATCACCTATAAACACGATTAATGGGTCGATCTGAGTCCGGATAGCTGGAAAACCTGATGCGCGGGCCTACCCGAGTCAGTCTTAACCCTATTAATGGGTTAGTCCGAGCTCGAGATGGTCGAATCTCGATTCACGAGCTAAACCAAACACAAAACCTAGAAACTCGATTAATGGACCGGGCCGAGTCCGGACTGCTTGAACATCGATGCGCGGGCCTACATGAGTCTGAACCGATCTTAACCCGATTAATGGGTCGGCTCTAGTTCGAGCCGGTCGAATCTTGATTCACGAACCGAACCAAACTGGATCACCTGGAAACCCGATTAATGGGTCGGGTCGAGTCCAAGTTGCTCGAAACCCGATGAGCAGACCTACTCGAGTTCGAACCGGTCTTAACCTTATTAATGGGCTGGCCTGAGCCCGAGCTGATCGAATCTTGATTCGCGGGCTAAAGCAAACACGATCACCTAAAAACTCGATTAATGGGTCAGGCCAGGCCGAGTCCGGATGGCTTGAAACCCGATACGCGGGCCTACCCGAGTCTGAACCGGTCTTAATCCTATTAATAGGACGGCTTGAGCCCGAGATGGTCAAATCTCGATTCGTGGGCTGAACCGAACACGATCACCTAGAAACCCGATTAATGGGTCGGGCCGAGTCCGGACGACTCGAACCTAATGCGCGGGCCACCGGAGTCCGAACCGGTCTTAACCCTATTAATGGGCTGGCCCGTGCCCGAGACGGTCGAATCTGATTCGCGGGCTGAACCGAAAATGATCACCTGGAGACCCGATTAATGGGCCGAGCCGAGTCCAGACGGCTCGAAACCCAATGCGCGGGCGACCCGAGTCTGAACTGGTCTTAACCCTATTAATGGGTCAGCCCGAGACGGTCGAATCTTGATTCGCGGGCCAAACCAAACACGATCACCTGGAAACCCGATTAATGGGTCGTGCCGAGTCTGGGCGACTCGAACCCCGATGCACGGGCCTACCAGAGTCCGAACTGGTCTTAACCGTATTAATGAGTCGGCCCGAGCTCGAGATGGTCGAATCTCGATTCGCGGGCTGAACCAAACCCGATCACCTAGAAACCCAATTAATGGGTCAGGCCGAGTTCGGGCGGCTCGAACCTAAAGCGCGGGCCTACCCGAGTCCGAACCGATCTTAACCCTATTAATGGGTCGGCCTGAGCCCGAGAGGGTCGAATCTCGATTCGCGGGCTGAACCGAAAATGATCACCAGGAAACCCAATTAATGGGCCGAGTCCAGCCGGCTCGAAACCCGATGCGCGGGCCTACTCAAGTCCGAACTGGTCTTAACCTTATTAATTGGTTGGCCCGAGCCCGAGACGGTCAAATCTGGATTCGCGAGCTGAACCAAACACGATCACCTAGAAACCCGATTAATGGGCTGGGCCGAGTCCAGACAGCTCGAAACCTGATCCGCGGGCCTACCTTAGTTCAAATTGGTCTTAACCTATTCATGGTCCGGCCCGAGCATGAGACGGTCGAATCTCGATTCGCGGGTTGAACCAAAAATGATCACCTAAAAACCCGATTAATGAGTTGGGATGAGTCCGAATCGCTCGAAACCTGTTGCGTGGGCCTACCCGAGTCCGAACTGGTCTTAACCCTATTCATGGGCCGGCCCAAGCACGAGATGATCAAATCTCGATTCGCGGGCCAAACAAAACATGATCACCTAGAAACCCGATTAATGGGTTGGGCAGAGTCCGGATGGCTCGAAACCCGATGCGCGGGCGTACCCGAGTCCGAACCGGTCTTAACCCTATTAATGGGCCGAACCGAGCCAAAGACGGTCGAATCTCGGATGGCTCGAACCCGATGCGTGGGCCTACCCGAGTCCAAACAAGTCTTTTCTCCTATTAATGGGCGGGCCCGAGCACGAAATGGTCGAATCTCGATTTGCGGGCTAAATGGAACACGATCACCAGGAAACCTGATTAATGGGTCAGGCCGAGTCCGGACGGCTCGAAACCCGATGCGCGGGCCTACTCGAGTCTGAATTGGTCTTAGCCCTATTAAGGTGCTGACCCGAGTCTGAGCCAGTCGAATCTGGATTCGCGAGCCGAACTGAACACGATAACTTGGGAACTCGATTAATGGGCTGGGCCGAGTTCGGATGGCTCGAAACTTGATGCGCGATCCTACCTGAGTCCGAACCGGCCTTAACCCTCTTAATGGGCCAGCCCGAGTCCAAGCCGATTAAATCTCGATTCGCGGGCTGAAATGAACATGATCACTTGGAAACCCAATTAATGGGCCGGGTCGAGTCTGGACTGCGCGAAACCCGATGCGCGGGCCTAACCGAGTCCGAACCGGTCGTAACCCTATTAATGGACTGAACCGAGCCCAAGATGGTTGAATCTCGGATGGCTCGAAACCCGATGCGTGGGCCTACCCGAGTCCGAACCAGTCTTAACCCTATTAATCGGCCGGTCCGAGCCCAAGATGGTCAAATCTCAATTCGTGGGCCGAATCAAACATGATCACCTGGAAAATCGATTAATGTGCCAGGCCGATTCCGGACGGCTCAAAACCTGATGCATGTGCCTACCCGAGTCCGAACTGGTCTTAACCCTATTAATAGGGCGGCTCGATCCCGAGACGGTCGAATCTCGATTCGCGGGCTGAACCGAACATGCTCACCTGGAAACCTGATTCATGGGTCGGGCCGAGTCCGAATGGCTCGAAACTCGATGCGTGAGCCTACTCGAATCTAAACCGATCTTAACACTATTAATGGGCCGGCCCGAGCCCGAGATGGTCGAATCTCGATTCGCAGACTGAATCGAACACGATTACCTGGAAAAATGATTAATTGGTCAGGCCGAGTCCGGATGGCTCGAAACCCGATGCGCAGGCCTACTCGAGTCTGAATCAGTCTTAACCCTATTAATGGGCTGGCCTGAGCCCGAGATGGTCGAATCTTAATTCGCGAACCAAACCGAACACGATCACCTAGAAACTCGATTAATAGACCGAGCCGAGTCCGGACAGCTCAAAACCCGATGCACGGGCCTACCTGAGTCCAAACCGGTCTTAATCCTATTAATGGGTCGGCTCTAGTGCGAGCCGGTCGAATCTCGATTCACGGGTCGAACCGAAATGGATCACCTGGAAACCCAATTAATGGGTCGGGTCAAGTCTAGGTTGCTCGAAATCGGATGAGCGGACCTACTCGAGTCCGAACTGATCTTAACCCTATTAATGGGCTGGCCCGAGCCCGAGCAGATTGAATCTCGATTCGCGGGCCAAACCAAACATGATCACCTAGAAACCCGATTAATGGATCGGGTCAGGCCGAGTCTGGATGGCGCGAAACCCGGTGCACGGGCCTACCCGAGTCCAAACCGGTCTTAACCCAATTAATGGGTCGGCCTGAGCCCGAGACGGTTGTATCTCAATTTACGAGTTGAATCGAACACGATCACCTGGAAACCCGATTAATGGGTCGGGCCTAGTCTGGATGGCTCAAAACCTGATGCACAGATCTATCCGAGTCCAAACTGGTCTTAACCCAATTAATGGGCCATCCCGAGCCTGAGACGGTCGAATCTCGATTCGTGGTCCAATCCGAACATGATCACCTAGAAACCCGATTAATGGGTTGGGTCGAGTCCGGATGGCTCAAAACTCGATATGCAGGCCTACCCGAGTCCGAATCGGTCTTGACCCTATTAATGGGCCGGCCCGAGATTGAAAAGGTCGAATCTCAATTCGTGGGCCGAACCAAACAGGATCAACTAGAAACCCAATTAATTGGCCGAGCCGAGTCCAGACGGCTCGAAACCCGATGCGTGGGCCTACTTGAGTCTGAATCGGGCTTAACCCTATTAATGGGTCGGCCCGAGCCCGAGCCGTTAGAATCTCGATTCGAAGGCCGAACCGAACATGATCAACTGGAAACCAGATTAATGGGTCAGGCCGAGTTTGGACAGCTCGAAAGCCGATGCACGGGCCTACCCGAGTCCGAACTAGTCTTAACCATATTAATGGGCCGACCCGAGCCCGAGCCGATCGAATCTCGATTCGCGATCCAAACCGAACACGATCACCTGGAAACCCGATTAATCTATCGGGCCGAGTCCGAATGGCTCGAAACTCGATGCGCGGGCCTACCCGAGTTCGAGCCAGTCTTAACCCTATTAATGGGCCAGCCTAGGCCGGTCGAATCTCGATACGTGGGCCGAACCGAACATGATCACCTGGATACTTGATTAATGTGTCGAGCTGAGTCCAGACGGCTCAAAACTAGATGCACGGGCCTACCCGAGTCCGAACTAGTCTTAACCCTATTAATGGGCCGGATCGAGTCCGAGCCTGTCGAATTTCAATTCGCGGGCTGAACCGAACAAAATTACCTGGAAACTCGATTAATGGGTCAGCCTGAGTCCGGACAGCTCGAAACCCGATACGTGGGCCTACTTGAGTTCGAACCGGTCTTAACCCTGTTAATAGGCCGGCCCGAGCCCGAGTCTGGGCCGGTCGAATCTCGATTCGCAGGCTGAACGAAAAATGATTACCTGGAAACCTGATTAAAGGGTCGGGCCGAATTCAGACGACTCGAAAGTCGATGTGTGGGCCTACCTGAGTCTGAATCGGGCTTAACCCTATTAATGGGCCGGCCCGAGCCCGAGCCCGAGCCATTCGAATCTCGATTCGCAGACCGAACTGAACATGATCAACTGGAAACCAGATAAATGGGTCGGGCCAAGTTCGGACGGCTCGAAAGCTAATGCACGGGACTACCCGAGTCTGAACCGGTCTTAACCATATTAATGGGCCTACTCGAGCCCGAGCCGGTCGAATCTCGATTTGCGAGCCAAACCGAACACGATCACCTGGAAACTCGATTAATCTGTCGGGCCGAGTCCAAATGGCTCGAAACCCGATGTGCGGGCCTACCCAAGTCCGAACCAGTCTTAACCCTATTAATGGGCTAGCCCAAGCCGGTCGAATCTCGATTCATGGGCTGAACCGAACATGATCACCTGGACACTCAATTAATGTGTCGAGCCGAGTCCAGACGGCTCGAAACTCGATGCACAGGCCTACCCGAGTCTGAACTAGTCTTAACCCTATTAATCGGTCGGCCCGAGTTTGAGCCTGTCGAATCTCGATTCGCGAGATGAATCGAACAAGATCACTTGAAAACTTGATTAATGGGTCGGGCCGAGTCCGGACAGCTCGAAACCGGATACGCTGGCCTACTCGAGTATGAACTGGTCTTAACCCTGTTAATGGACCAGCCCGAGTCTGAGCCGGTCGAATCTCGATTTGCAGGCCGAACCAAAAACGATCACTTGGAAACCCGATTAATGGGTCAGGCCGAATTCAGACGACTCGAAAGCTGATGCTCGGGCCTACCCGAGTCTGAACCGGTCTTAACCCTATTAATGGGCCAAACTGAGCCCGAGACAGTCGAATTTCAATTCGCGGGCCGAATCGAACACGATTACCTAGAAAACCTGATTAATAGGCCGGGCCGAGTCCGGATGGCTCAAAACCCAATATGCGAGCCTACTTTAGTCCGAACCAATCTTAACCTTATTAATGGGTCAGCCCGAGCCAGAGACTGTCGAATCTCGATTCGCGGGCTGAACCGAACACGATCACCTGGAAACCCGATTAAAAGGTCGAGCCAAGTCTGGATGTCTCAAAACCCGATGCGCGGGCCTACCTAAGTTCAAACCAATCATAACCTTATTAATGGGCCATCCCAAGACCGAGACGGTCGAGTCTCGATTTGCAGGCCAAACCGAACATGATCACCTGGAAACCCGATTAATGGGTCAGGCCAAGTTTGGATGGCTCGAAACCCGATGCGCCAGCCAACCCGAGTCTGAACCGATCTTAACCCTATTAATGGGCTAGCTCGAGCACGAGATGGTCAAATCTCGATTCGCGGGCTGAATCGAACACGATCACCTGGAAACCCAATTCATGGGCCGAGTCGAGTTCGGCCCACTTGAAACCTGAGGCGCAGGCCTACCAGAGTCCGAACCGGTCTTAACCCTATTAATGGGTCGACCCGATCCCAAGCCGGTCAAATCTTGCTTCACGAGCCGAACCAAACACGATCACCTGGAAACTCGATTAATGTGTCGGGCCGAGTCTGGACGGCTCGAAACCCGATGGCGAGCCTACCCGAGTCCGAACCAGTCTTAACCCTATTAATAGGCCGGCCCGAGCCCGAATCGATCGAATCTCGATTGGTGGGCCGAACCAAACACGATCACCTGGAAACTCAATCAATATGTCGGGCTGAGTCTGGATATCTCAAAACTCAATACACGGGCCTACCCGAGTCCGAACCATTCTTAACCCTATTAATGGGTCGGCCGAGTTCGAGCCTGTCGAATCTCGATTCACGGGCCGAACTGAACAAGATCACCTGGAAAATCGATTAATGGGTCGGGCCGAGTCCGAACGGCTCGAAACCTGATGCGCAGGCCTACTCGAGTTCGAACCGGTCTTAACCCTGTTAATAGGTCGGCCCGAGCCCGAGCCGGTCGAATCTCGATTCGCAGGCCGAACAGAACACGATCACCTGGTAACCTGATTAATGGGTCGGGCCGAGTTCAGACGACTCGAAAGGCGATGCTTGGGCCTACCCGAGTCTGAACCGGTCTTAACCCTATTAATGGGCTGGCTCGAGCCAGAGAAAGTCAATCTTGATTCGCGGGCTGAACCGAACACGATCACCTGGAAAACTTGATTAATACGCTGGGCTGAGTCCAGATGGCTCAAGCCCGATGCGCGAGCCTACCCAAGTCAGAACCAGTCTTAACCTTATTAAATGGTCAGCCCGAGCCTGAGACTGCCGAATCTCGATTCGCGGGCTGAACCGAACACGATCACCTGGAAACCCGATTAATGGACCGGTCCAAGTCTGGATGGCTTGAAACCCGATGCGCGGGCCTACCTGAGTTCAAACCGGTCATAACAATATTAATGGGCCATCCCGAGACTGAGACGGTCGAATCTCGATTTCCGGGCCGAATAGAAAACGATCACCTGGTAACCCGATTAATGGGCTGGGCAAAGTCCGGATGGCTCGAAACCCGATGCGCGGGCCTACCCGAGTCAGAACTGATCTTAACCCTATTAATGGGCCGGCCCGAGCACGAGACGGTCGAATCTCGATTTGCGGGCTAAATCAAACATGATCACCTGGAAACCCGATTAATGGGCCGAGTCGAGTTCGGCCGGCTCGAAACCCGAGGCTCAGGCCTACCCGAGTCTGAACCGGTCTTAACCCTATTAATGAGCCGGCTCGAGCCCGAGCCGGTCGAAACTCGATTCGCGGGCCGAACCGAACACGATCACCTGGAAACCCGATTAATGGGCCGGGCCTAGTCTGGACGGCTCAAACCTGGATGTGCGGGCCTATCCGAGTCCAAACTGGTCTTAACACTATTAGTGGGCCGGCTCGAGTCTGGGCCGGTCAAATCTCGATTCACGGGCCAAACCGAACACGATCACCTAGAAACCAGATTAATGGTTTGGGCCGAGTCTGCACGGCTCAAAACCCGATGAGTGGGCCTACCAAAGTCCGAACCGGTCTTTACCCTATTAATGGGCTGGCCCGAACCGAACACGATCACCTGGAAACCTGATTAATAGGTCGGGCCAAGTCTGGATGGCTCGAAACCCATTGCGCAGGCCTACCTGAGTCCGAACTGGTCTTAACCCTATTAATGTGTCAGCCCGAGCCAGAGACGGTCGATTCTCGATTCGTGCAAACCAAACACGATCACCTGGAAACTCGATTAATGGGTTGGGCCGAGTTCAAATGACTCGAAACTCGATGCACGGGCCTACCTGAGTCCTAACCGGTCTTAACACTATTAATGGGCCGGCCCGAGCCCGAGAAGGTAAAATCTCGATTCGCGCACGGAACCAAACAACATAACCTAGAAACCTGATTAATGGGTCGGGCCAAGTCCGGATGGCTCGAAACTCGATGTGTGGGCCTACCCGAGTTTGAACTAGTCTTAACCCTATTAATGGGCCAGCCCGAACCCGAGATGGTCAAATCTTGATTCGCGCGCCAAATTGAACCTGATCACCTGGAAACCTGATTAATGGGACGGGCCGAGTCCGGACGGCTTGAAACCCGATGCAAGGGCCTACCCCAGTCCGAACCGGTCTTAACTCTATTAATGGGCCGGCCCGAGCCCGAGATGGTCAATTCTCGATTCGCGGGAGAAACTCAACACGATCACCTGGAAACCCAATTAATGGGTCGGGCCAATTCCGGACGGCTCAAAACCCGAGGCGCAGGCTTACCCGAGTCCGAACCGGTCTTAACCCTATTAATGGGCCGGCCTGAGCTTGAGCGGGTTGAAACTCGATTCGCGGGGCGAACCGAACACGATCACCTGGAAACCCGATTAATGGGCCGGGCTTAGTTTGGACGGCTCAAACCCGGATGTGCGGGCCTATCCGAGTCCGAACTGGTCTTAACCCTATTAATGGTCCAACTCGAGTCCGGGCCAGTCAAATCTTGATTCACGGGCCAAACCGAACACGATCACCTGGAAACCAGATTAATGGTTCGGGCCGAGTCTGCACGGCTCAAAACCCGATGAGCGGGCCTACCAAAGTCCGAACCGGTCTTTACCCTATTAATGGGCTGGCCCGAACCCGAGTCGATCGAATCTCGATTTGCAGGCCGAACCAAACACGATCACCTGGAAACCTGATTAATGGGTCGGGCCGAGCCTGGATGGCTCGAAACCCGTTGCGCGGGCCTACCTGAGTCCTAACCGGTCTTAACCCTACTAATGTGTCAGCCCGAGCCAGAGACGGTCGATTCTCGATTCGTGGGCCGAACCAAACACGATCACCTGGAAACCCGATTAATGGGTTGGGCCAAGTTCGGATGACTCGAAACCCGATACGCGGGCCTACCTGAGTCATAATCGGTCTTAACACTATTAATGGGCCGGCCCGAGCCCGAGAAGGTAAAATCTCGATTCGCGCGCGGAACCGAACAAAATAACCTAGAAACCTGATTAATGGGTTGGGCCAAGTCCAGACGGCTCGAAACCCAATGTGTGGGCCTACCCGAGTTCGAACTAGTCTTAACCCTATTAATGGGCCAGCCCGAACCCGAGACGGTCAAATCTCGAATCGCAGGCCGAATTGAACATGATCACCTGGAAACCCGATTAATGGGACAGGCCGAGTCTGGACGGCTTGAAACCCGATGCAAGGGCCTACCCGAGTCCGAACCAGTCTTAACTCTATTAATAGGCCGACCCGAGCCCGAAACGGTCAATTCTAGATTCGCGGGCGAAACTCAACACGATCACCTGGAAACTCGATTAATGGGTCAGGCTGATTTTGGATGGCTCGAAACCCGATGCGCGAGCCTACCCGAGTCTGAATCGAACTTAACTCTATTAAAGGGCCGGCCCGAGCCCGAGACGATTGAATCTCGATTCGCAAGCCGAATTGAACATGATCACCTGGAAACACTATTAATGGGACGGGCTGAGTTCGGATGGCTTGAAACCCGATGCCCGGGCCTACCCGAGTCTGAACCGGTCTTAACTCCATTAATGGGTCGGCCTGAGACCGAAATGATCAATTCTCGATTCGCGGGAGGAACTGAACACGATCACCTGGAAACCTAATTAATGGGTCAGGCCGATTCTGGATGGCTCGAACCCCGATGCACGGGCCTACCCGAGTCCGAACCAGTCTTACCAGAGCCCGAGATGGCTCGACTCGGGTAGGCCCACGCATCGAGTTTCGAGCCATCCGGACTAGGCTTGGCGCATTAATTGAGTTTCCAGGTGATCGTGTTCGGTTTGGCCCGCGAATCGAGATTTGAACAGCTAGGGTTCGGGCCGGCCCATTAATAGGGTTAAGACCGGTTCGGACTCAGGTAGGCTCGTGCATCGGGTTTCGAGCCGTCCGGACTCTGCCTTGCCCTTTAATCGAGTTTCTAGGTGATCGTGTTCGGTTCCGCCTGCGAATCGACATTTAACTGTCTCGGGCTCAGGCCGACCCATTAATATGGTTAAGATCGGTTAGGACTCGGGTAGGCCCGGACATCGGGTTTCGAGCCATAGGACATGGCTCAACCCATTAATCAGGTTTTCAAGTGATCGTGTTCGGTTCGGCATGCGAATCAAGATTGAACCGTCTCGGGCTCGGGCCTGCCCATAATAGGGTTAAGACTAGTTCAGACTCGGGTATGCTTGCGCATCGAGTTTCAAGTCGGTTGGAATTGGCCCATCCCATTAATCAGGTTTCTAGGTGATCGTGTTCGGTTCGGCCCGCGAATTGAAAGTCGACCATCTCGGTCTCTGGACGGCCCATTAATAGGGTTATGACCGGTTCGGACTTGGGTAGGCGCGCGCTTCGGGTTTCGAGCTGTCCGGACTCGTTCCGGCCCATTAATCAGGTTTCTAGGTGATCATGTTTGGTTTGGCCCGCGAATCGAGATTTGATAGTCTCGTGCTCTGGCCGACCCATTAATAGGGTTAAGACCGATTCAGACTCAGGTAGGCCTACGCATCGGGTTTCGAGCCATCCGGACTCGGCTCGGTGGAATAATTGGGATTCCAGGTGATCGTGTTCGGTTTGGCCCACGAATTGAGATTCGACCGTATCGGGCTCGGGCCAACCCATTATTAGGGTTAAGACCAGTTCGAACTCGGTTAGGCCTGCGTATCGGGTTTCAAGTCGTTTGGACTCTGTCTGGCCCATTAATCGTGTATCCAGGTGATCGTGTTCAGTTCGGCCCGCAAATCGAGATTCGACCGACTCGAACTTGGGGTGGCCCATTAATAGAATTAAGACCGGTTCAGACTCAGGTAGGCTCACGCATCGGGTTTTGAGCCATCCGGACTCAGCCTGACCCATTAATCGGGTTTCCAGGTGATCGTGTTTGGTTCCACCCGCGAATCGAGATTCGACCGTCTCAGTCTCTGGCCAGCCCATTCAGAGGATTAAGATTTGTTCAGGCTCGGCCCGACCTATTAATCGAGTTTTCGGGTGATCGTGTTTGGTTCAGCCCGCCAATCGAGATTCGACCAGCTCGGGCTCTGGCCGACCCATTAATAGGGCTAAAACTGATTCGAACTCGGGTATTCTCGTGTATCAAGTTTTGAGCCGTCCAGACTCTGCCCGGCCCATTAATTGGGTTTCTTGGTGATCATGTTCGGTTTAGCCCGTGAATCAAGATTCGACCGTCTCGGGCTCGGGCCGACCCATTTAAACGGTTATGACCGGTTCAAACTTGGGTAGACCCGCGCATCGGGTTTTGAGCCATTCGGACTTGGCCCGACCCATTAATTGGGTTTCCAGGTAATCGTGTTCGGTTCAACCCGTGAATCGAGATTCAACTAGCTCGAGCCGGCCCATTAATAGGGTTAAGACCGGTTCGGACTCGGGTAGGCTCGCGCATCGGGTTTCGAGCAGTTTGGACTCAGCCCGACCTATTAATCGGGTTTCCAGGTGATCGTGTTCATTTCGGCCTGCGAATCGAGATTCGACTGACTCAAACTTTGGGTGGCCCATTAATAGGGTTAAGATTGGTTCGGACTCGGGTTGGCCTGCACATTGGGTTTTGAGTCATTCGAACTCGTCCTGGCCCATTAATCAGGTTTCTAGGTGATCATGTTCGGTTCCACCCGCGAATCGAGATTCGACCGTCTCGGACTCATGCCGACCCATTAATAGGGTTAAGACCGGTTAAGATTCGGGTAGGCCCAAACATCGGATTTTGAGCTGTTCGGACTCGGCCCGGCCCATTAACCAGGTTTCCAGGTAATCGTGTTCGGTTCAGCCCGTGAATCGAGATTCAATCGTCTCGGGCTTGGGCCGGCCCATTAATAATGTTAAGACCGGTTCAGACTCGGGTAGGCTCGCGCATCGGATTTCAAGCCATACGAACTCGACCTGTCCCATTAATCAAGTTTCGTGGTGATCATGTTTGGTTCAGCCCGCGAATCAAGATTCGACCGTCTCGGTCTCTGTCCGGCCCATTAATAGGGTTAAGACTAGTTTGGACTCGGTTAGGCCCGCGCTTCGGGTTTTGAGCTGTCCGGACTCGGCCAGGCCCATTAATTGGGTTTCCAAGTGATCGTGTTCAGTTTGGCATGCAAATCGAGATTCTACCGACTCGAACTTAGGCCGCCCTATTAATAGGGTTAAAATTGGTTCGGACTCTGGTAGGCCCACGCATCAGGTTTTGAGCCATTCGGATTCGGCCCGACACATTAATCGGGTTTCCAGATGATTATGTTTGGTTCGGCCCGCGAATCAAGATTCGACCGTCTCAGGGTCGGGCCGACCCATTAATAGGGTTAAGACCAGTTCAGACTTGGGTAGACCCGTACATCGGGTTTCGAGCCGTCTGGACTCGGCCCGACCTATTAATCAGGTTTCCAGGTGATCGTGTTAGGTTCGACCTGCGAATCAAAATTCAATCGGCTCAGGCCGGCCCATTAATCGGGTTTCAAGGTGATCATTTTTTGGTTTGGCCCGCGAATCAAGATTCGACCGTCTCGGACTCGGTCCGACACAATAATAGGGTTAAGACCAGTTTGGACTTGGGTAGGCCCGCGCATTGGGTTTCGAGCCATTCGGACTCAGCCCGGCCCATTAATCGGTTTTCCAGGTAATCATATTCGATCGAACTGCGAATTGAGATTTGACCGTCTCGGGCTCGGGCCTCCATTAATAGGGTTAAGACCGGTTCAGACTCTGATAGGCCCGCGCATCGGGTTTAGAGCCATCCGGAATAGGCTTGGCGCATTAATCGGGTCTCTAGGTGATCGTGTTCGGTTTGGCCTGCCAATTGAGATTTGAACGGCTAGGGCTCAGGCCGGCCCATTAATAGGGTTAAGACCGGTTTGGACTCAGGTAGGCTCGCGCATCGGGTTTCGAGCCGTCTGGACTCGACCTTGCCCATTAATTGAGTTTCTAGGTGATCGTGTTCGGTTCCACCAGCGAATCGAGATTCGACCATCTCGAGCTCGGGCTGACCCATTAATATGGTTAAGACCGATTTGGACTCGGGTAGGCCCGCACATCGGGTTTCAAGCCATACAGACACGGCCCGACCCACTAATCAGGTTTCCAAGTGATCGTGTTCGGTTCGGCACGCGAATCAAGATTCAACCATCTCGGGCTCGGGCCTGCCCATAATAGGGTTAAGACCAGTTTAGACTGGGGTAGGCTCGCGCATCGGGTTTCGAGTCGTCCGAACTCGGCCCGTCCCATTAATCAGGTTTCCAGGTGATAGTGTTTGGTTTGGCCCTCGAATTGAGAGTCGACCATCTCGGTCTCCGGACGACCCATTAATAGGGTTTTGACCGGTTCGGACTTGGGTAGGCCCGCGCTTCAGGTTTCGAGCTATCCGGACTCGGCCCGACTCATCAATCGGGTTTTCAGGTGATCGTGTTCGATTTGAGCCCGTGAATCGAGATTCAACCGTCTCGGGCTCAGGCTGGCCTATTTATAGGGTTAAGACCAGTTCAGACTTGGGTAGGCCTGCACATCGGGTTTCGAGCCGTCCAGACTCGGCTCGGACCAATAATTGGAATTCTAGGTGATCATATTTGGTTTGGCCCACGAATCGAGATTCGACCGTATCGAGATCGGGCTGACACATTATTAGGGTTAAGACCAGTTCGTACTCGAGTAGGCCCGCGCATCGGGTTTCGAGCCGTTCGGACTCTGCCTGGCCTATTAATCAGGTTTCCAGCTGATCGTGTTCGATTCGGCCAGTGAATCGAGATTCCACCGGCTCAGGCTCGGGCCTGCCTATTAATAGGGTTAAGACCGGTTCAAACTCGACTAGGCCCGCTCATCGGGGTTCGATCCATCCGGACTCGGCCTGGCCCATTAATCGAGTTTCCAGGTGATCATGTTCGGTTCAGCCCGCGAATCAAGATTCGACCTTCTCAGGTTCGGGCCGGCCCATTAATGCGGTTAACACCAGTTCGGACTCGGGTAGGCCTGCGCACCGAGTTTTGAGCCATCCGGACTCGGCACGACCCAATAAACGGGTTTCCAGGTGATCGTGTTCGGTTCGGCCGTGAATCGAGATTCGACCGTCTCGGGCTCGGGAAGGCCCATTATAGGGTTAA
>JBCEWC010008828.1:0-19454 GCA_038996855.1 Solanum aculeatissimum | reverse complement strand
GTTTGACTTGTATGTTGGATATTTGGTTATGTAATATGATGCTATTTAGCTTGGTTTATGATCATGTCCTCTTGTTAAGATATTGACTTGAATGATGGGTATTGTGAATGACTATGTGTTAAGTGTATGCATGCTTGTCCCATCCCCGATATTGCCCCCATATCTTGAGTCCCAAGTCCCCAATTCCTTAGAACTTACATGCTATGTGTTTAGCTTCCGCGTTTCCAAACCAATGATGTGTGTAATAATGCTATGATGGCTTAATCGAGGGTCTTCGGGTCCTATTTTGCCATGTCACATCTAGGCCCCCTATCCGGGTCGTGACACTCGGTGCTAAGTCTTATCCCACGAGAATACATATACATATACAAGCGTTGAAATGGAGATTTTAATACTTCAATTCCAAGAACAATGCAGGATGGCTACAACCCAAAAATCACATTTCAAAACCATTCAAATCCAAACAAGAACTTCTGAGAATCATTTCCATACACCAATGCATAGGAGTAGCTCATTCTAACAAAACAAAGTGGTGTGAAACACTCGGAGTGCTTAAAAGCCAGATCAAGACAAGATATGATCATATTTTAGTCAATCCCCATGTCTTACCAAAATCATATCAAGAGTTTCATCAATCAAACCTTTCATGCTCATAAATGCAATGCATGGATGATCATTGAGTAGCATGGGTATTGGATATCAACATTTAAATCATCATAAGAATAGCTTTATACTCAAAACATAATGAAAATCATCAATTAAAAGCATAATTTTTAATACCTATGCTTGAATTGAAGAACAAAGGGGACATGCAAATTCCAACCTTCAAAATTCCATTGCAAAATATGATAATTGAATTTAATTAGCCTCAAAATCAACTTTAAAACTCAGATCACAACTCAATTGAAACAAATCATCCATAAATTGAAAGACTCATTTACAAAGAGAGCTAAAATTCATCAAAATTGAAGAAAAGGATTTTGAGTCTTCATGGTTGAAAGGAGAACCATGAATCAATCTCACATACCTTGGATTAATCACGAAGAGCAAAGAGAATCTGAAGGAGAATTTAACTTCCCCCCTTGATTCCCAAGATAGTCTTCAATGGAGGATGAGAGCAATTTGAGAGTAATTGAAGGAATTGAATTGAATAGGAGTGAATAGGGTTAAATCAGGGGTTTTAAGAGGGTTTAAAAATATTAAAACGGCCCTAGGATTAATTAAAATTACAGTTAAACTATTAATGAAATGAGGAAGAAAACCTAGAAACAGTCGCTGACGGTGCACTTCACGGACCATGAGAGGTCACACGATCCGTGAGACCCTTCCGTGAAGTCACACTTGGAATAACAAATCCCTGGGTAGCTTACTGGAACTCCGCACGGATTGGCCGCATGAGCTATGAGGCTTCACTTGGACCGTGAGCTGGTTCGTGAAGCCTCCCTTTGCTCTGGACCTTGGCACAAATCCTGGGAACTTACTGGAACCCACACGGACGGGCTCACAAGCCATGAGGCTTCACACGGACTGTAAGCCTGTCCGTGGAGCGTTACTTGGCTCGGAGTCTTGGTCCATAGCTTGGGCTGCTTACTGAAACTCCCCACGGACCGGGCTCACGGTTCGTGAGCCTCCACATGGTCCGTAAACCCTCCCGTGGGTCACTGCCTTAGCCAAAAGTCTTGCTTCCCTTTTCCAGAATGTTTTCCTGCACAGGCAGTTCCACATAGAAGGCTATAACTTTCACATTCGAACTCCAAATTGAGTGAAACTAACTGCGTTGGGAAGATAACTCAAAGAGATTCAATTTTATAGGTTGTGACCCACACAGTTCATTCTATACCAAAATATATGGCCTTTTAAAGTCAGTACATCCACAAGATATCAAGCAAAACTTAACCAACACGATTCCTTCTAAGACGGTCATGCAAGAGAGACTCAAGAAACTCAAAAACTAACCAAGAAAACCTCAGATCATCCCTCAACCAGTAACACAAGATTTGGAAATTTTCGGGTTGTTACATGTTGTTATTGAGGAATACTTTCCCTCAGTGTCATAAGCCTAGGATCCTCTCATTGTCTCTCTTTTACTTTAGTAACAAAGGAAGATTCTACTATATTTTGAATAAGTATACCTCCATCCCCCACATCTAACAATTACACCTGTAAACTAGGAAGTTGACGTAGATCTTTTATCATTTTTGCCTTATCAGCCTCGATATGGCTTAGACTATCCATAGACTTCCAGCTAAGTGCATCAACAACAATATTAGCTTTGTCGAGATGGTATAAAATATCAACATCATGATCTATTGGTAATTCTAGCCACCTTCTTTATCATAGGTGTAACTCCTTCTGCTTAAATAAATATTAGGGACTCTGCTGGTCGATCAAAACATCAATATGAACTCTCTATAGATAATGCCACCAAATCTTTGAGGCAAAATAACTATAACGAGCTCAAGATCATGAGTAGGATAGTTTTGTTCATGTTTCCACAATTTTCCAGAAGTATATGTGATAACCCTACCATGCTGCATAAGAATACAACCTAGGTCAATTCTCGATGCATCACAATATATCCTGTAACCTTTGGTTCTATCTGGAAGAACTAAGATAGGTGAAGTGGTAAGCCTCTTCTTTGGCTTTTGAAAACTCTATTCATATGCTGCAGTCCATTAAGACTTAGTTGTTTTATGCGTCAATCTCTTCAGTGGCACAGAGATAGAGGAGAACCCCTCCACAAATCTCCTATAATTTCTTGTCAAGCCCAAAAAGCTATGGACCTTTGTCAGATTCAAGGGTCTTGGCCAGGTCATTACTGCTTCAATCTTCTGTCCATCGACCTTAATACCATTGCCTGTAATAACATGGCTAAGAAAAGCTACAGAAGTTAACTAAAATTCACATCCAAAAATTTTAGAATATAACCTATTGCCTTGGAGAGTCTGTAATATAGCTAGCAAGTGGTCTACATGCTCAACTTCTGACCGTGAATATATCAAGATGTCGTCAATAAATATGATCACAAATTTATCCAAAAATGGTTTAAAAACTTGATTAATCAGATCCATAAAAGTTGTTAGGGCATTTGTAAGCCCAAAAGACATGACAAGGAACTCAAAATGTCCATACCCCATCCAAAATATTGTCTTTGAAATATCAACATCCCTAACTCGCAACTGGTGGTACCTAAATTGTAAGTCAATCTTTGAAAAGCGTTTGGCACACTGCAACTGGTTGAACAAGTCATCAATCCACAAAAGAGTATACTTTTTCTTGATAGTGACTTCATTTAGCTTCTTATAATTGATAAACATCTGTAAGAAGCCATTTTTCTTCCAAACAAAAAGCACTGGAGCACCCCAAGGAGATGCGTGTGGCCTAGTAAAACCTTTATCAAGTAAGTCCTTCAGTAATTCCTTTAATTCCCATAGTTCTACAGGAGCCATTCTATAGGGAAAAATGGATATGGGTTGCGTGTCAAGAAGTAAATTTATAGAAAAATTGATATCCTTTTCAAGGGGAATCCCTGGAAACTTGTCAGGGAATACCATCAAGAATTTATTTATAATAGGGAATGACTTAAGAGTTACTTTCTAACAAAATATCCCATCTGTCCACAATGGTAACATGCACTTGAACCCTCCCTATACTGCTAGCGTGAAACTTACCATATTGTGTACATGGAGGGATGGGTTGTCTCATTAATGTAGAATGCTCATGTTAATGACCCTTAGGTTGGCCTAAACTTTGCCCTGGTCTGGACTGAATATAATGATCCAATCACTGGCCTTGTGTCTATGTTGGTAAATTATCTACTGACCAAGGTAAATATTAATGAAACAATGCCCTAAAATCATCCTGTGGCTCTATATAAGACCCCATAGTACGATCCCTTTTATTCTACTCCTTGTCTCTGTGGGTATCCCAAATCCGATGAGAAAGGTCCTCCATAGTATGAGCAAACAATTGTATACAGGAAATATCTATATCATCCTGTAAAGATGTTATCCTGCTGTCTCTGATCAAATGATCCCCCAAACTATTCACATAACAAAGAAATTTGGCGCTCATGGTACGTATAATATCTGGTGCATATCTAGCCAAAGAATTGAACCCAAGGTTATACTCCCTTATATTCATATTCCCCTGCCTCAGATTGATAAACTAGTTACGATGGGTCTCCTTAACCTCCTGTGGCAACTAAAGGGATAAAAATGCCTCAGAGAAGTCTTCCCACTCTACTGGCAGGGAATCAGGCCCTTTGGATCTCTCCTATGCCTTATACCACAAGATGACGACATCACGTAGTCAAAAGGAAGTCAGCTCCATAGCCTCGGTGATGGAGGCATGTGTCACCTTCACTACTTTATATATATGGTCTATAAAGTCTCATAGACCCCCGGTGGGACTGGTTCATGTTAAATCTTGGAGGGGTCAAGTGAAGAAACTCTCGTACCTTTGAGTTTTTTATTTTATCCCTTATGGTGTCTGTTCTCGCCTCTAGTTGTCTCTCATAAATAGAAACCATCCTAGTTAGTAGTTGAATAGTTTCCCTCATCCACTGCCCCACAGTCTCAGGTGAGGTTGGGGGTACTGCACTCTTTTTGGGCCTCAACAGGTGTTGGTGAATCTAATACTATTGATACTGGAGACTCCCTGCGTGCCTCTATGGGGAATATATCCCCCTAACCTAGCAATGAATGACTAATACCTTCTCTATTATTCATATTTATCGCATGTCATGTCATCTCAAGAGTGTAGGCAGCCCATTAAATAAAAACCACAAAGCATGATTTAGATTTCACGCGTTCTTATAGTTTTGCTCTATACCACGATCTACTAAGATAAAGAATTGTAACCATCCCTAAATGCCTCTTAGCCTCCTAATTATAAGTGTGGTGCATGACACACCTATAAGCAAGACTCTAGTAGACACAATATTGTGGACTCCCTAGGATACGACCTGCTCTAATACCATGTTGGTCATGCCCAAAAAGAAGGGGAGGTGCGACTGGCACTTGATACCGCCATTGGTCGAGTAAGACACTGAACGTACTAGATGACTCACCTAGGGGCCAAAAACTCGAGCAGCATAACATCTGAAAAACTAAGCCTAGAGCATTTAGGTCATGACCTGGACAATGTTATGTACATCAAGATATGTAAACCAAAAAGATAAAGTACTAGCTAGCCGACAAGTCTATAACAATAGAGGTACAACCACACACTATATGTACATACCAATCTTATGACCGAAGATAGAAAGGCAGAAGAGAACCACCCCAAAATAACATGTCCACAATAGGCTATAAGAGAATCACTAACACTGTCGGGACAGGGCCCCGACTATACCCAACTGTACAATAAAAAGTAAGCATCCAATGAAAGCTCCAAGAAAAAGTGGAGCTTACCAACTCATAGTTGAACTAGGCTCCTTGTGGAGGGGTCAATCAGAATTATTATCCAAACCTGCACGCACGAAATAAAATACAGCATCCCCAGGCAACAGGACGTCAGTATGAATGAACATGTACTGGTATGTGAGGCAGAAAGTGAAATCATAGATGACTGTAGTAAAAAGGATAATAGAAATACCACATGTAACCAAAACTCAGGTAACCTTCCTGGCGAACACTCAGCCTCCTAGTGATCATATATGCATGGTATGCTCGAGTAATCACATGTCGTGAATATATATATATAGATGCAAATGCATGACATACCCAACCAAATACTATCAATGGTGGTCCTTTCCGAGAGCTACCGGACATCATACCTGCCAACCTGTGGCCATCCGTATCATATACATATATATAGTTAGTTGGGCAAATAGGACCCATACCTTCAATTATAGTTCGAATTCCATGCATAACGTGCAATGTATGATATGAATGCACATCATAGGCCATAACATAAATTCAGCCAATCTTGGCTCATTAGTACACTTATTCTCATAACATCATACTCACTGTCGTAACATATACATATGGCCGTGGGATCTTACATGTCTTTCAAATAAGTTTGACAACTTAACTCAATATTTAGAATGAGGCCTTAATTCTAAAAATGTTCATAAAGGTTCTTCGCATGATGCTTACACTTGGTTCCATGTCAATTAGTAAAAGAAAATACTAAAAAGAATAAAGTGGATTACTAGTTTAAATAGAAGTGTTATATTGGAGATTATTGGAAATTAACATGTTACTTTCTGGGTGCTTCAATTATAGTTTTAGTATGGAATAAGGACTTATCATGAATACTACATTCCCCTCGTAACTTATCTTTACTTTTAGTGACACCACACCAAAAAGTGCAACTCCTCAACAAAAGGAAGAGTAGTCAAGAAAAAACCGATAAATTGGTATATAAATATTGAATTTCCAGTTTGAGCGAATGAATGGAATGCCAACCTAATATCATAATGAAGATAATTCAGCTACGATCCCAATGCCTTTTACAGAAGGCCTTTCTAGCAATAGAATAGCAAAAAATTGCATTTGATGTTTTAGGAATTTCCTGAAATTCGTGCTAAAAGAAGGGACGGGACTTAGCTTTAAGATACCTTTCCAATGGATGTCCGAATGCCCAAAGTTCCTTTAAAAAAATTATTCATGACGTCCTAAGCTTCGCAAAGACTATATATACACAACCTAAAAATGCCTACAAACAGTCCATAAATTGGCATTAATGGCCAGATTTTGCCTATAACGCTTAAGTGAGTAAATGTCCATAGAACTACATAAAAATAGTCATAAAAGAGCCCCAAAAATGATTACCTGAACAAACCAGTTTCAACCATACAATAACCAGCAGGAACACCATTTTTTTATAATCCAAAAATAGCCCCAAATACAACTAATAAGAGGGAAAAATAATCGCAAAGTATAAGGCACACTTTTCAAGGTACGTAGCAAATTTTAATGGTAAAAACGTGAAGAATATACCTAAATCACTTAGGGACCTGGTGGGAGCTTTCTCTTCAGTTGTTTAACTGTTTTGGGAAGAAAATCCTCCATTTTGAGCTTTAAAAGGGAAAATTACCCGACATTTAAGTGGGCTTGACTCGACTCGGCCATGACTCAATTTTCTGCTAGCGTAATAACGGTAAAAGGGTCATAACTTTTTATTCTGGAGTCGAATTGATACATGGTTTTGTGCATTACAAACTAGACTCGTAGACCTTCAACTTTCTAGGTCATGAACCTTCTAACTCCTTATATTTTGGGAGATATGGTCTGATACATTTGACCCAAATTTGAGAAAGATTTCTTAAAGAAGCTTACGATAACTTTGGCTAAACTTTATCTTGCAACATCCTTGACTCTGAAACATAACATATGAACCTTGGGATATTAAAATAACCCTTATAAATCCATTATTATAAAATTATGCACTATTAGTCCCATCCGATAAGTGAAACTCAATTTAAATCTTTCGAAAAGGGTGAGGTGCCACTTGAGCCATCTCTCTAATCCCGAATATGCATTTAGGGGATTCCTTTGACTTAAAGTTTTAGTCCCTTGATATTACCACCTATTTGAAGCCTTATTACCCTTAAGTTCTATCCAAAGTCATATATGCCTTATAAAACATGTCACACTATGTATATTATGAAAGACGAGAAACACGGGGTCTCACAATTTTATTGCTAGGAAGACCTTCTGTGAAAAGCATTGGGATTGTAGTTGAATTATTTTTGCAATGGTATTAGTTTGGTATTCCATTCAAATACTCAACTGGACATTCAATATTTGTAGATCAATTTATCGGTTCTTCTTGACTACCGGTCCATATGATGAGGTGTTGCTCTTTTTTTATGGGGTATCACTACAAAAATAAAGGTAGGTTACGAGGTGTAATGTTCATAATCAGTCTTTTTTTCGTATTAAGACCATATTTGAAGAACTTAAAAAGTAACATGTTAATTTCCAATAATCTCCAGTATAACTCTTCTATTTAAACTACTAAAGCACTTCATTCTTTTTAGTATTTTCTTTTACTAACTGACAAGGAACCAAGTATAAGCATTATGTTAAGCACCTTTATGAACATTCTCAGAATTAAGGCCTCATTATAAATATTGATTACGTTGTCAAACTTATTTAAAAGACATGTAACATCCCACAGGCCATATGTATATGTTACGATAGTGATTATGATGTTCTGAGGATAAGTGTACCAATGAGCACAGATTGGCTGAATTTATGTTATGGCTATGATATGCATTCATATCATACATTGCACGTTATGCATTGACTTTAAGCTATAATCGGACGTATGGGACCAATTTGACCAACTGACTATATATAGGTATATGATACGGATGGCCGCAGGTTGGCTAATATGATATCGGGTAGCTCTCGAAAAGGACCACCATTTCTAGCATTTGGTTGGGTATGTTATGCATTTGTATCTATATATATGTATTCATGACATGTGATTACTCAAGCATACCATGCATATTTTATCACTAGGAAGTTGAGTGTTAGTCATTAAGGTTACTTGAGTTTTGGTCACCGGTGGTATTTCTATTATCTTTTTACTATAGTTATCTATGGTTTTACTTTTTACCTTATATACCAGTACATATTTATTCGTACTGACATCTCGTTGCCTGGGGATGCTGTATTTTATTTTGTGCGTGTATGTTCATGTAGGGACTCTGACCGACCCCTCCACTAGGAGCCTGGTTCAATTATGAGTTAGTAAGCTCCACCTATTCCTGGAGTTTTCACAGGATGCTTGATTTTTCTTGTACAATTGGATATAGTCAAGGCCCTATCTTGGCAATGTTAGTGACACTCTTAGAGGCTATTGTGGACATGTTATTTTGGGTTATTTTTTTTCGTACCTTTCAGTCTCAAGTCATGGGATTGGTATGTAAATATATAGTGTATGACTGTACCTCTGTTGTTGCAGCCTTGTCGGCTAGCCAGTACTTTATCATTTTGGCTTACCTATCTTGATGTACTTGGTTTACTGTTATGCAAGTCATAACCCAAATGGTCCAGGCTTAGTGTTTTTAGATGTTATGTTGTCTGATCTTTTGGCCCCTAGTTTAGTTAACTAGTATGTTCAGTGGCTTACTCGGCCAATGATAGTATTGAGTGCCAGTCACACTTCCCCTTCTTTTGAGGCGTGACAAACATGGTATCGGAGTAGGTCGTGTCCCAGGGAATCCACAATGTCATGTCTAGTAGAGCCTTGCTTATGGGTGTGTTGGGCACCACACTTATAATCAGGAGGCTACGAGGCATTTAAGAATTCTTACAATTCTTTCACTTAGTATATCATGTTACAGAGCAAAGTTATAGGAACATATGAAATCTAAATCGTGCTTTCTGATTTGTTATATTTAGTACGCTACCTACGCCTAGAAGATGGCATAACATGAGGTAGGTATAGATTTTAGAGAAGGTACAAGTCGTTCCTTACCAGGTCAGGTGAATCTATTCCCCATTGAGGCACATAGAGAGTCTCTAGTATCTATAGTACCAGATTTACCAGCACTTGTTGAAGTCCAAGGAGATCCAGTACCCCCAGCCCCACTAGAGATTGGGGAGCAAGGGATGAGAGAGGTTGTTCAACTATTGACTAGGATGGTTTTCATTCATGAGAGACAACTAGAGGCGAGAGCGGACACCAAAAGGGATCAAACAAAAAGCTCAAAGGTATGAGAGCTCCTTCATTTGGCCCCTTCAGTATTAACAGGATCCAGTCCCACTGAGGATCCCTAAGACTTTATAGGCCATATGTATAGAGTACTGAGGGTGATGCATGCCTCTGTCACTGAGGCTATGAAGTTGTCTTCTTTTTTACTACATGATGTCACTATTTTATGGTACGAGGCATGGGAGAGATCCAAAGGGTCGGGTGCTCCATCAGTAGAGTGGGAGGACTTCTTTAAGGCAATTTTAGCCCATTATTTTCCACAGGAGGTTCGAGAGGCCCGTATTGACCAGTTTATTAGTTTGGGGCAGGGGGATATGAGTGTAAGAGAGTATAGCCTTAGGTTTAATTCTTTGTCTAGATATGCACCAGATATTGTACGTACCATGAGTACCAAAGTTCATCGTTATGTGAATAGTTTAGGAGATCATTTGATCAGAGACTGCAAGATAGCATCTTTACTAGGCGATGTAGAATTTCCTATCTACAGGCGTTTGCTCAGACTATGGAGGACCTTTCTCGTCAAATTTGGGATACTCACAGAGATAGGGAGCAAAAGAAGAGGTTTCGTACTATGGGGTCTTATAGGGAGGCACAAAGTGACTTTAGGCCCCTATTTTACCGATATCTACCTCCGTCAGTGGGTAGTTTCCCACCACAAATGCAGAGCCAGTGATTTGACCATTATATTCAGTCGGGGTCGGGGCAGAGTTCAGGCCAGCCTGGCAGCCATCTACAGGAGTGTTCTGCATAAATGAGATAGCTTACTTCTCTAAGTACACAATGTGGTAAGCTTCATATTGGGCAGTGTGGAAAGGGTTCAGGTGCATGTTACCATTGTAGGCAAACAAGATATTTTATTAGCCAGTGTCCGAGGTTAGGTAGAGGTACAAAAGCTCAGCCTACAGGATCCGCAGCAGACTCTTCATCCTCAATACGTGCTCCGTGACTAGGTCCAGAACCTACTCAGGTTCATGGTCGAGGTAGAGGAGATAGTTCAGGTTCTACTGGTGGCCAGAATTATTTTTATACACTCACAGGCTGACGGGATTCAAAGGCATCTCTAGATGTGGTAACAGGTATACTGATGATATATTCGCATGCTGTTTATGAACTAATAGATCCTGGATCTACATTTTCATATATTACTCCATTTATTGTTGGTAAGCTTGATATGAGATATGAACTATTATCGAGGTCGGTTGAGGTATCTATGTCGATTGGTGACTCAATTATAGCTAGTCACATCTATCAAGGTTGTACGATGTTAATTAATGAACATCCAACCTCTACTGATTTAAATGAATTGATTATGCTAAATTTTGATGTCATTATGGGTATGGATTGGTTGGCAGCTTGTTATGCTAATATTAATTGTCGAGCGAAGCTAGTCCACTTTCATTTTCCAGGGGAGCCTATCCTTGAATGGATAGGTAATGTTGTGTCACCCAAGGGTAAGTTTATTTTATACCTTAGGGCTCAGAAGTTGATCACTAAAGGTTGTATATACCATCTAGTTCATGCTAGGGATGTTGATAAGGAGTCGTTGACCCTTCAGTCAACCCTTATTGTGAATGAACTCCTGATGGTATTCCATGATGAGCTTCCAGTGATTCCCCCTGAAAGAGAAATTGATTTTTCTATAGATTTGCTCCCCGACACGCAACCTATATCTATTCCTCCATATAGAATGGCTCTTGCAGAGCTTAGGGAATTGAAGGAACAATTGAAGGACTTAATTGATAAAGGCTTAATTAGGCCAAGTACATCTTCATTGGGTGCTCCAGTGCCCTTTGTTCGAAAGAAAGATGGATCCTTATGGATGAGTATCGATTATAGGCAGCTAAATAAAATCACTATTAAGAACAAGTATCATCTTCCACAGATTGATGACTTGTTTGACCAGTTGTAGGGTGCCAAATGCTTTTCAAAGATTGACTTGTGATCGGGGTACCACCAGTTGCGAGTCAGGGATATTGATATTCCGAAGACAATATTTAGGATGAGGTATGGACATTTTGAGTTCCTTGTCATGTATTTTGGGCTTACAAATGGCCTAGCTACTTTTATGGATCTAATGAATCGAGTCTTTAAACCCTTCTAAGATAAATTTATGATCTTGTTTATTGATGACATCTTGATACATTCACGATCAAAAGCTTAGCATGTAGACCACTTGCGAGCTATATTACAGACTCTCTAAGACAACAGGTTATATGCTAAATTCTCTAAATGTGAATTTTGGTTAACTTCAGTAGCTTTTTTGGACATATTTTTACATGGTATTAAGGTCGATGGCCAGATGATTAAAGAGGTAATGGCCTGGCCAATACCCTTGAATCCAACAGAGGTCTGTAGCTTTTTGGACTTGGCAGGATATTATAGGAGGTTTGTTGAGAGATTCTCCTCTATCTCTGCACCACTAATGAGGTTGATGCATAAGGTAGCTAAGTTTCAGTGGACTAAAGCATCTGAAAAGAGTTTTCAAGAGCTAAAGAAAAGGCTTACTACCGCACCTATCTTAGCTCTTCCGAATGGAACTAAAGGTTATTGTATATTGTGATGCCTCGAGAATTGGCCTAGATTGTATTGTTATGCAGCATGGTAGGGTTATCGCATATGCTTCCAGACAATTGCAAAAACATGAACAAAACTATCCTACCTATGATCTTGAGCTTGCCGCAGTTGTTTTTGCCTTAAAGATTTGGTAGTATTTTCTATATGGGGTTCATATTGATGTCTTTACCGACCACCAGAGCCTCCAATATTTATTTAAGAAGAAGGAGTTGAACCTACACCAAAAGAGGTGGCTAGAACTACTAAAGGAATATGATATTGACATTTTATACTATGTTGGAAAAGCTAATGTATTTGCTGATGCACTTAGCCGAAAGTCCATGGGAAGTCTAAGACATGTTGAAGCTATTAAGGTTGAAATGATAAAAGATCTATGTCAGTTAGCTAGTTTGTTGGTGTGATTGTTAGATGCGGGGGATGGAGGTGTACTTGTTTAAAATATAGCAGAATCATCCTTTTTTACTAAAGTAAAAGACCGACAAAGCAAGGATTCTAAGCTTATGACACTGAGGAAAGGTATTCCACAACAACAACATTTTTTTTGAGCTAACTAGAGATGGAGTCCTTAGGTACCAAGGTCACTTATGTGTGCCAAACATCGGAGGACTTCGTGCCAAGATTCTTGTTGAGGCCCATTATTCCAGATATTCGATCCACCATGGAGCAACAAAGATGTATCAGGAACTTTGACAAGTTTATTGGTGGAATTGCAAGAAAAAGGATATTGCAGAGATGGTAACCCAATGTCCCAACTACCAGCAAGTTAAAGCAGAACATCAGAGATTTGAAGGCCTAGCTTAGTATATTGAGATTCCATTTTGGAAATGGGACATGATAAATATGGATTTCATCACTGGTTTACCTCATAATCCATGTAGGTATGACTCTATTTGGATAATCATTGATAGGCCAAAACATTTGCTCATTTCTTGCCAGTAAGAATGACATATTCAGCGAAAGATTATGCTAGGCTTTACATTCGAAAGCTTTTTCGCCTTCATGGAGTTCCATGATTGAGGGGATCAATTCACGACATATTTTTGGAAGTATTTTCAGAAGAGTCTGGGCACTCAAGTAAATCTTAGCACTGTTTTTCATCCATAAATTGATAGACAGGCAGAACGTACCATTCAGACTATTGAGGATATGTTATGTGTCTGCGTGCGGGACTTTAAAAGAAGTTGGGATGATCATTTACCTCTTACCAAGTTCGCTTATAATAATAGCTTCCAAGCTAGTATTGAAATGGCTCCTTATGAAACATTATATGGGCGAAGATGTAGGTCGTTGATTGGTTGATTTGAGGTCGGGGAAGCAAAGTTGTTGGGCCCTAATCTAGTTCAGCAAGCGATGGACAAAGTGAAAATTATTAGAGATCGATTGCAAATATCCCAGAGTCGACAAAAGTCTTATAAAGATGTTCGATGATGAGACTTAGAGTTTGGTGTAGAATATTGGATTTTCTTAAAAGTATCACCTATGAAGGATATCATGAGATTTGGAAAGAAAGGGAAGCTCAGTCCTAGGTATGTTACTGTATAAGATTATTCAAAAAATTAGCAAGGTGGCATACGAGCTTGATTTACCTTCAGAATTGGGGGCAGTCCATCCGGTCTTTCATGTATCTATGTTGAGGAAGTGCATTGGAGATCCTTCGTGTATTACGCATATAAAGAATATCCATATTTCTGAAGACTTGTCTTATAAAGACGTACCAGTGACTATTTTAGATCGACAAGTAAGGAAGCTTCGAAATAAAGAAGTGGCCTCCGTGAAAATGTTGTAGCGGAATTACAATATTGAGGAAATAACTTGGGAATCCAAAGAGGAGATGATGAAAAAGCACCCCAGCTATTTACAACTTAAGGTGAGTCGTATTTCAAAATTGGCAGTCATCTTTTTATAGTAACTTAAATTTTAAATGATTTGGAGGTATTATTGGTCGGAGGATAACAAGTATATCCTCAAAAAAATATTTTGGTAGATAGTAATACAACCTAGGGGTTGTTTTGACACATTCGCGGAGGAATGTTTTAAGGGGGAAGACTGTGAGACCCCGTGTTTCACGCCCTCCATAATATACATAGTGTGGCATGTTATGTAAGGAATATATGATTTTGGATAGAACCTAAGGATAATAAGGCTTAAAATCAGTGTCAATATCAAGAACTTAAAGTTTTAAGTCCAAGAAATTCCCTAAATATACATTCGGGATTAAAGAAATAGCCCGAGTGGTACCCCACCCTTTTCAAAAGGGTTAAATTCAGTTACACCTCTCGGATAAGACTAAAAGTGCATAATTTTATAATAATAAAATGTTAAGGGGTATTTTAATAGCCCAAAGTTCATATGTTAAGTTTTGGATTCAAGGAAGTTGCAAGATAAAGGTTGGCCAAAGTTACCATAAGCTTCTTTAAGAAATCCGTCTTAAATTTGGGTCAAATGTATTAGACCATATCTCCCAATATGTAGAAATTTAGAAGGTCCATGACCTATCAAATGAAGGTCTACGAGTCTAGTTTGCAACGCATAAAACAGCGTATCAATTTGACTTCAGAATAAAAAGTTATGAGAGTTTTACCATGATTGCCTGAGGAAAAGCTGAGTCATGGGTCGAGTCGGGTCAAGCCCACATAGATGTCGGCTAAAGTGGTTTTTTAAAGCTGAAAACAAACCTATTTCATCCCAAAACATTTCATAAAATGAAGAGAAAGCTCCCACCAGGTCCATAAATAATTTTGGTATGTTCTTCGCATTTTTACTATTAAAATTCACCTGTGTGCCTAGAAATATGTGCCATACAGTTTGTGATAGTTTTCCCCTCTTATTAGCTGTGTTTGGGACTGTTTTTGAACTGTGAAAAAGTGGTGTTCTTATTGGTCATTGTATGTTTGCAGCTGGTTTATTTAGGTAACCATTTTGGGGCTCATGTATGACCATTTTTACGAAGTTCTACAGACGTTTCCTTGCATAGATGCTATATGGAATATCTTGTCATTAATGCCAATTTATGGACTATTTATAAGTATTTTTTAAGCTACGTGTATATAGTCTTTGCGAAGCTTAGGACGTCAAAACTACTTTTTTGAAGGAACTTCGGGCATTCGGACGTCAGTTGGAAAGATTTGGTAAGGCTAAGCTCTGTTCCTCTTTTTAGCACGAAATTCGGGAAATTCTCAAAACATCAAATGTGATATTTTACTATTTTGTTTCTTGGAAGTCCTTTTGTGAAAGGCGTTGGGATTGTAGCTAGATTATTTTTACGATGCTTTTAGTTTTATATTCCATTCAAACACTCAACTGGACATTCAATATATGTAGATCAATTTATCGATTTTTCCTGACTACCGGTCCATGTTGAAGTGTTGTTGTTTTTTAATGGGGCGTCACTAAAAAAATAAAGGCAGGTTTTGAGAGGAATGTAATGTTCATAATCAATTCTTTTTTCCTTATTAAGACCATATTTGAAGAACTTAAAAAGTAACATGTTAATTTCCAATAATCTCCAGCATAACGCTTCTATTTAAACTACTAACACACTTCATTCTTTTTAGTATTTTTTTTACTAATTGACATGGAACCAAGTGTAAGTATTATGTGAAGCACCTTTATGAACATTCTCATAATTAAAGCCTCATTCTAAATATTGAGTTAAGTTGTCAAACTTACTTGAAAGATATGTAAGATCTCACAGGCCATGTGTATATGTTACGACAATGATTATGATGTTATGAGGATAAGTGTACCAATGAGCCAAGATTGGATGAATTTATGTTATGTCCTATGATGTGCATTCATATCATATATTGCACGTTATGCAAGGACTTCGAGCTATAATGGGAGGTATGGGGTAAAGAACTCTAGCTTGTAGCTGGCCAAAAAACTCTAGCTTTTTCTCTTCCACTTTGTCTAAGCAAATCCCTCTTTCTCTGATTATGGTTCGGCCCAAGTATTCATCATACTTTCGGGTACATTGGGTTGAGAGGAATTAGCTTTGATCAAAGTAGTCTTTTTCACCCACTTCCGAAAGAATCTCATTATCATAGAGTGGATGTTCGTGTTCCATTTTATCTCCAATTTGGACCTACAATCAAGACAACTTGACAAAAACACCTTATAGCCATTTTAAATCATGTGTTAGAAAGCATTTGGACTAAGGAAATCAATTGGAAATAGTCTGGATTACACAGTGGAAAGAAGTTGTTTATGAACAGTAATCAATTGTTCTCTGCGTTCGCAGCCACACAAGCGCTATCGTGGAGTTCAAGTCACTCAGTGTTCCGTGTTCATGGATTGATGTCTTTGTTCACAGAGAACACAAAGTTCCAAGAACACCACATTCACAGCACAGTGTCCGCATTTGCGGAGAGCAAATGTCACTTGCATCAAAATTCCAGATTTCACAGGGGCATTTCATCAAATAGGTGGGGGCATACGATCACAACAAAATTTTGGAAAATTAACATCCCTTAATCCAACCTCAATGGCGTACAATCACTACCAAAACACCACTCATCAATTTAGAGCCAAGATTTGTCCCACTTTTTAGCATTTAAGCACAAGAATTGACTCATAGAAGTGAGACACCATAGTGACAACATTACATGCCAGGAAAACAAAAATGGAGAAGGAAAGTAAGACTAAAATAGTGTAGCAGCATGATAGAAAGAATTTAGCACTCTAGCATTCACCACTGTCAAGCCACTTTCATGGTTGCACATGTTTTCATTGATGAAGAAGAATGGAGATAGAGTAGGGTGAACATACCTTTGAATGGAGAATCAAAAGGATGAAGAAGAAAGAACTTGGACTTTTCTTGAAGATTTTTGTTAGAACACAAATTTTAAAACTTGTTTACCTCACTCTATTTTTGTTTAGGTTAGTGCTCTTCTTTTCCTGAAAGTGTGAGACAAAGTCAAAAGTGACTTGTCTGTTCACTTTCTGCACCCAGTCAGACAATTTTGCCTTCGCGGACAATTAGGCGCGATCGTGCCCCATCACCGAGTGTGCATACTCCACATTCACAAACATGAGACCTCCTTTGTGGAGCTTCGTTGAGTGCCAAACCTGGGCCAAGTTTCTACAACTTTGGGTGATCTCAAGCCCATTTCGGCGATCTACCCAAGTGCAATGGGCAACGCCTGGGGTTCCAAAGTGCGGTCAAAACAACCCAGATGCATCCTTTTGCCATTTTTGATGATTTTTCCACCCAAGTCTGGAACTCCAATCAACTTGACACTTCCAAACCTTTCCAAAACCACTACCAAAGACTTAAAAATTGTGAGGGTTAGCTAAAAATAAAAAATTAAAATTAAAAAGCTAATCTAAAAATTCAAAAATGCAAAAATTTATTCAAGAAATCAAAATATGAACAAAATTTTGATTCACCACCCTTCGTATCTCCATTTGGAGGCGATGAACCTTCTCCCCAACTTCAAGATGATTTTCCATTTGAGAACATGGGGAAAATTAGAGACCATCAACATTTTCCATCGGTCTCTCCACTTTGAGGACTTGAATTGTCTACCCAACTTGACATCAAGTTTTCATTTAAGCTCTTTGGGTAGACATGAGAGTATTGAGGGACCTCATTCGTGTTGAACTTCATTTTTCATGGCCTCCAAGTAGAAGACACTCTCCACTTCAAATGAACTAAAGTTGCCATTTAAGATCTCCATAGCATTTTCTTGCAACTTTAGTATCATTTCCTCAAGCTTGCCCTCTTGGATGATTATTCACCTTGATGGCATACATTGGCCCAATATTTATTCTACATCAAGCATCTCTCCTTATTCTTGAGACTCCAATTCATGGTTGATTACAATTGATTGGGGAGCCTCACTTACTATGAGACCCCGTGCTCCACATCCTCCATGATGTACATAGTGTGGCATGTTATATAAGGAATATATATTTTTGGATAGGACCTAAGGATAATAAGACATAAAACATAGTGTTAATATCAAGAGATTAAAGTTTTCAGTCCAGGGAATCCATTAAAAAAATACATTCGGGATTAAAGAAATAGCCCGAGTGGCACCCCACCCTACTCAAAAGGGTAAACTTCAGTTTCACCTCTCGGATAGGACAAAGAGTGCATCACTTGATAATAATGGATTTTTAAGAGGTATTTTAATAGCCCAAAGTTCATATGTTAAGTTTTGGAGTCAAGAAAGTTGCACGATAAAGGGTGGTCAAAGTTACCGTAAACTTTTTTAAAGAAATTCATTTTAAATTTGGGTCAAATGTATTAGACCATATATCCCAAAATATAAGGAGTTAGAAAGTCCATGACCTATCAAATTGAAGATCTACAAGTCTAGTTTCCAAATGACAAAACCGTGTATTAATCTGACTTCAGAATAAAATGTTATGAGAGTTTAACCGCGACTACCCGAGCAGAAAACTGGGTCATGGATCGGGTCTGGTCAAGCCCACTTAAATGTCGGCTAATTTCCCTTTTTAAAGCTCAAACTGGAGCATTTTAGTCCCAAAACAGAAGAGACACTGAAGAGAAAGCTTCCACCAGCTCCATAATTAATTTTGGTAAGTTCTTCGCATTTTCACCGTTAAAATTTGCCCACGTGTCTAGAAATATGTGCCTTACGCTTTGCAATTGTTTCCCCCCCCCCCCCCTTATTAGCTATTTTTGGGGTTGTTTTTGGACTGTGAAAAGAGGTGTTCTTGCTGGTCATTATATGGTTGCAGCTGGTTTCATTAGATAATCGTTTTGGGGCTCTTGTACGAACATTTTTATGAAGTTCTACGGATGTTTCCTATCGTAGACGCTATATGAAAAATCTGGTCATTAATGCCAAATTATGTACTGTTTATAGGTGTTTTTAAGCTGCATATATATATTTGTTGCGAAGCTTAGGACGTCGGGAACAACTTTTGTGAAGGAACTTCGGGTATTCGGATGGACGTTGGAAAGGTATGTTAAGGCTAAGTCCCGTCCCTCCTTTTATCACGAAATCCGGGAAATTCCTAAAACATCAAATACGATATTTTGTTATTCTGTTGCTAGAAAGACCTTCTGTAAAAGGCATTGGGATCGTAGCTTAATTATCTTCATTACTATATTTGGTTGGAATTCCATTCGTTCGCTCAAACTGGACATTCAATATTTATATCAATTTATCAATTTTTCTTGACTACCTGTCCTTATGTTGAGGTTGCACTTTTTGGGGTGGTGTCACTAAAAA
>JBCEWC010008827.1:0-19455 GCA_038996855.1 Solanum aculeatissimum | reverse complement strand
GGTATAGAAAAGTAAGCAAGGATCACAACACAATACTTCATTCAGAATAGATGATGTAATGATGATGATGCAATGCAAGGTAGAATCAAGACTATCACACAACCTTTGGTATATACTCCCGTTGAGCAATGACTCCATAGACTAAGGGGACCTGGGTGGCCTTGCAAACCATATACCTCTCACACATTTCAAAAATAGCCATCGCCTTGACACTCACACGTGGTCAAAGATTTTCAAAATTATCACATTTTCTTTCAAAACAAGTATTCTATCTTATCCCAATTTTCAAGGCACAAATGCATGAAAATGAGTACCAACATAATCTATAATTAACTAAGAATTCATGTACAATTAGGCGAGAAAGTCTCAATATCCCTATTATAAGAGAAGATTTCCTTTTAATTCTTGGAATGAACATACTACACAAGTCACAGTTCAACTCTAGGAATTCAATTCATGGTATAAAGCATACTTCCTCATAAATTCATCACAATCCAACAAGATTCCCAATTAAATCATAAAATTTTAAGCAATATCGATCACGTAATAGCAGAAGTCCCAATTAGACATGTTGTTAACTATAATTACTTCACAATTATCAACATTATCACATCCAAGTATCATGCCACGATCCCATCTCATATTCTAACATATTTGCATACTTAATTACCCAACCCCAGTCCCAAGAAAGGTTAGCCACACCTACCTTAAGGTCGAACCACACACGAATACCTTAATTGGATGAGTAAAGCACAAATTCAAGTCCAAAAATATCGACCCACTATCAAATATAAAACATACATGTCATAAGGAATCCATTCATACCCAAATTATGATAATTAGAAATTGGGGGTAAAATCATTCACAAATCAATAAATCCAAAAAAGGGGTTAAAATCAAAATTCAAGTTTAGAGTCGGATTCTACTAGTCATTTGGGATTCATGGTTGAAAAACTCATAAAATGGTGTTAAAAATGAGTTAGGAATCATCAAAAATGACAAGTCTAAGTTTCATGGAAAAATCCCCAAAGTCAAGTTGAAAATCAATGTGTTCAAGTAGAAATCATAAAATATTGAAGGAAATAAAAGTATTTAGTTAAAAATCACTTACCCAGAGAGTTTCTTGAAAATCCTCCTTGAAAATTGCCCCTCCAAGTTTCAATTTTGAAAATAGTGAAAAATGGTGTTTTTCTTCGATTTTTCAGTCCTAAAGGCATCCCTTAGATGGCGCAAAAGAGACCAAGGGATTGTTTTAGTGACACCTGATAAGTGAGGAGGGTTCGCTATTGCGAGACCTCATATGCTATAGCGAGCTCTGTGCCATCGTTATAGCGAGAACACATCTGTTATAGCGAGCCCCATTCCTTTGCTATAGCGAGACCGTGTCCGCTATACTGCCTCATGCCTTCGCTATAGCGAGACCTCGTTCGCTATAGCAACACCTGCAAGGCACTAGATTATCAGAGATTTGGGTAAAAAAGGACTAAGTCTCTGATCAAACCCTCGAGATTCATCTGTAACCCCATTCATACAATTTATATATGTTACTCTACTAAATTCGATGCTCAAAATTCAATGAAACCATCAAAAATTGAATCCGAGGTCTCCTTGACCTAAAACCTGATAAAGTGCAACTACTAGCCAAAACTCAAAAAGGTCAAAATGCACCAAGGACTTCCGAAAATTAAGATAACACCTCCCCTAGATCTAAAATTATTCTCGAGTTTAATACGACTACCAAAAAAATTCAATCCGAGTATCTAAAACTCCAAATAGTACCAAAATTCACTTTAAACCATCTTAAGCCTTCAAACTCTAACACTTTCACACTTCTCAACTTTGGGCTATTTCTCCAACACCAACGACGTAACTTGATGGACTAACACCTTATTAAGTTAACGAGAGGAATACGATGGTAATTTATTAACCACTAAAAATATTGTTCATCCTTGAACATAAGAATAAGAATAGTACCTGGGGCCTAAAAAAACTAGGGATATCTGGCGCGCATACCTGATTCTCTCTCCCAAATCCCCTCCTCGGTAGGTCGATGTCTCCACTAAACCTTAATTGAGATGATCTCCATAGTCCTAAGTCTCCTAACCTATTTGTCAAGTATAGCCACTAACTCTTCATCATATGTCAAATCCAGACCTAACTCTACTAAATCATAAGAAATCACATAAGACTCGTACGATATGTATTTGTGAAGCATGGAGGTGTGGAAAATAGGAAGAACCACTAATAATCCGGGTAGCTATGCTAACTCATACACCATTTTTCCCACTCTCCTCAAAATCTTGAATGGGCCAATGGATCTCGGACTAAGCTTGCCCCTTTATCAGAATCTCATCACACCCTTCAGGGGTGACACCTTTAGCCACACCCAGTCACCCACGATAAATTCCAGAGGCCAAGTCCTCCTATCAACATAACTCTTCTGGTGACTCTGCGAACCTGCTCCATATCATCTCTAAGCAAGTCAGCACCTAATTCACCCTCTAAAATTGAATCAAACCACCCAACGAGAGATCGACATCTCCAACTATACAATGCCTCGAACAGTTACATCTGGATGCTAGAGTAGTAGCTTTTTTTTGTAAGCAAACTCTACCAAGGTAGATGCTGATCCCAACAAGCTCCAAAGTATATCAATCAAGCTCGAAGAATATCTTTTAGCACCTGGATAGTCCTCTCGGACTATCTATCAGTCTAGGGGTGAGAGGCTGAACTCAAATCCAATCGAGTACCTGGTCCTTACTGTAAGGCCTTTTAGAAGTGGGAAGTGAACACTGAACCTTAATTTAATATGATAGAAATAGGCACCCCGTGCAACCTAACAATCTCACAGATGTATATTATAGCCAACTACTCTGCATTGTAGCTAGTTCTCACTAGAAGTAAATAAGCCAATTTGGTCAATCTGTTTATAGTCACCCAAATAGTGTCAAACTTACCCAATAAGACTAGTAATCCACTCATGAAATCCATGGTAATACATTCCCACATATACTCAGGAATGAGCATCCTCTGCATCGAATTGAACCTCCTAGCCTTTGATGCTTATACTTCACCTGTTGGCAATTCAAATACTTAGCCACGAATTCCGCAATGCCTCTTTTCATTCCACACTACCAATAGTTTTTCTTTAGATCATGGAACATCTTGGCCACTCCCAGATGAATGGAATACTTGGCACAATGTGCCTCATCTAAGATCATACGCACCTAAAGTGAAAATTTTGAAAATCTAATTGGCTACTAAACTTCCTTTTTTTTTTTTCTAAATTATGGATTTCTAATTAAGAATCTATTTGATGAATAATATTTGAAGTAATTCAAAAATAACTAATTTACTAATATCATGACCCGATTTCTCAGGTTATGATGACATCTACTATCGACCCATCAGTAGGTAAGCCTAACCCCACAGTCTAGAGCCATAGGTAGTGGACTGCCACAAACGGAAGAAAACAAACATTTAATAATAGTAGTAGTAATAATAGTTGTAGTAATAATAGTAATAGTAATAGTAATAGTAGTAATTGTATTAATATTAGTAATAGTAATAATAGTAGTAATAGTAATAACAATAATAATAATAATAGTAATAGTAATAGTAATAGCAGTAATAGTAGTAACAGTAGTAATAGTAATAGTAGTAATAATAGTAGTAGTAATAATAGTAGTAATAGTAATAGCAATAATAATAATAATAGTAATAGTAATAGTAATAGCAGTAATAGTAGTAACAGTAGTAATAGTAATAGTAGTAATAATAGTAGTAGTAATAATAGTAATAATAGTAGTAGTGACAATCGTAATAATAGTAATAGTAATAATAATAATAATAATAATAATAATATGTATGAGTATGAGTATCAACAAGTAACACTCAGTAGGCATCGACCGACTGAGCTCCAAAGATACAACAAGTAAAAAGAACATGTAAGTAAGGAGTGTATATTACAAGTAATGAACAAGAATAATAGGGAAACCCTACAATAAGAGACAATATATGGTAAGGGAGAACAAAGAAAACAAACAAGAAGCAAGGGAATGTACCTGGTAGCTAACCTAGAACCTAGATACAATGACACCCTATGAAGGAAGGACAACTAAATAACAACCTACTATAAAAAATAACACAAAAATTACATAAAGGTCCAAAGGATCATACCAACTTAATCCCTGCACAAAAAAAGAGTTAAATAATTAAGTACAAGGGCAATAAATAATTCCAAATAAAAGACTACCCTTTATATCCCCACAAGTTCGCAAATAGAAAAATAATACCCTCTGAGCCTTTGTGTGCCCAGAAAGTTCACGCGAAAACAAGTAAATCCGCACAACCTCCCATACCACCGACAAATACAAACAAATATGATGCTGATAGGCAATGCATATATGCATGAAAGTTATGCAAGAAAACTAATAGTGCCATCTGTCTCATGCCAAGGTATATACACCCACTTCCTGTCTCGTTCAGGAAGTAGGACCCATGTGCCTTTTTGGGATCTCCATAAGGAGCTCGAGAATGCTCCTATATACCTACCTGGTCCCGATCCAGGTCTTATCATCAATATTTGTATCATGATCTCTAGGATCCTCTCCACCATATGGTCGGAGATAGTAAATCAAATCAGTATATTAAAAGGGTTGGGGCTCTTTGATCGAGTCAAAACAATAACAAGCACATCCCGGATGCGTTAACCTCAAAGTGTATAACGAACGCATCCCAGATGCTTCCAATCCAAATCTCAAGTAGTAAAGATAGTATGACCCCATTTAGGAAAAATCAATAAACCAATTTGGGTATCAACCTAACTTTCTCAAAATAATGCCAAGAAGTAACACATGCACTTGGATCAACTACAATCATGAACAACAAAAGGGCCAATGCGATGCATGCCATCACCAACATCCAACCAGCACGCACAATCACATACAAGTATTACTATAAATACCTAGGTACTAGAATGCAGAAATAACCCAAAACATCACAAATCTCTGATCAAGACTTATAACTCGAATATAACCTACAAGTCAACAACCGTGCCAAAAGAAATTCCACTCTAACTAGATATGAAAGAGGGATATTATGATGAATAAGCATCCCATGGGGAACTCTCTAGCCTCTAAAATCAACTGGATTTGTATTCCTAATTATATAAGTACAACTAAACTCTGCCCACAACTATGGAGGAAACATGGAGAAATCTAACACGTAGTTCTAAATTAAGGAAAGTACCCACTTACAAGCCAAATCATGTGAAAATCACTACACCAAAGCTATAACACAGGTTCCACACTAGTAAAGGATACTATCCTTCCGAGATTTCCCACCCACAACGGGCCAAATAAACTAGGGATCAACCCTAGAATTAATACTTAGGTACAACCTCGATTACCACAATAAACATCAGATGAGACACCTAAAGTAGGCTAATAAGGCTAAACCAAGGCTTAATCGACAATTTACCAATTAATACTAGACTTTCATAAAGGCAACCTAGGCTAAGGCTCATACTAGGACAAAGAAGCAGGAAATAGGGATTCTAGTTCATCATATATAATCTCAATTATAAGAAATTTGTACTACACAATACCTTATAAAGCTCAATCAAAAGAAAGGAGACCATAGACTACCTCGAAGCCAAACATGCGCGCTCCAAGTCCACTTTTTGATTGCTTTCCATGTCAAAATCAACTTCAAGTGCTTCCACGCTATCAAAATGTTGATCACCTCATCAATATGAATATTTTTGTACTAAATTCACATTTTTTGGAGATAAACTTAAAATTGGGTAAAAAAGGAGATTCTGGGATCCACAATGAGAATTCTGAAATCGACTTTGTAAAAAGGCTCTAAACTAATTCGAGAACTCAGATCCCAAAATAGGGCACAAATTGATGCCCAAAATGGTAGGAAATAACCCGACAATTAAAAATAACGATTAAAGACTAAAACAAGAAAAGGCTAGCCTCTTTAGGCACGAAAATACCTCAAAACGACGCCTTGCACATTTTTGTGAACACGCCTAGACTTAATTGGATTGAGCTTTGGTATGGAAATGTACTAAGTGATCACTTTCAAATTCAGAAAAACCTTAGAATTAACAAAAATGGGCAATCTTGAGCCAAATCCTATTTTCCTAACACATAGCCACAACCCATACAGACCAAACACACTTGGAATAGCCCAAAATAGAGCTCCTTAGTTCCCAAAATCAAAAAAGAAAAATAGGAGTCAGGGCTGGTTCATGTCTGGTCTTAAATTAAAGGACCAAACAAAATCTTCATCACTATCGCAGACACCACTAGGCCATAGCATCACAATCACGACAAGTCCCACACGATCACGAAGTCCATGCTGCCTGACTGTTCACGAACATGGCCATGAGCCTTGCAATCATGGACGTTTGGGCAATAAGTCATCATAACCATCAGCTTGAGAATGCGAAGAAAAAATCTGGTTGTACCAGATTTGGCTGTAACAGATGAATTGAGGAGTTGAAAATACTCCAACGAAGTGCTTAGAATTCATTTAGAACTCCGTGTGCGCAAGCAAATAATGCCACCCCACCGAATTTGAAATTTTGGATTCACTGGCATGGTCAAATTTCCATCCAAGGAAAAATGGATCCCACACCCAAGCATCATTTTTAACCAAATTCAATAGGGGGGAGGGTGGGTCAAATTTAGTCCAGAAGCCTCAGAAGTTGAATGAAAGATCATTCTAGACCAAACTCGACATTCCAGAGCTAATCACATTATCAAAATTCTCATTTTAGCATGATTTTGAAGAATATTGTAACACCCCTCATGTTTTTAGGATTGAAAAACTGAAAGACTGAGAACATGTTGATGGTTAGGTTGTATGAGCCAGTCTACGACCCGTATAATAACCTTTGAGCTATAGGTGGTGTCGTGGAAAGTGCCAAGTACAAATGGAAAATTAATTTTTTTTTGGAAGTTGACTTACTAATTATCAGACGAGCCATATGTTCTGCTAGGGTCTGTAAGTAGGTCTTATAGGTGGAGGCCCTAGGAAACGAAAAGTTATCCAAGTTTGAGGTTTTCTTATGAATGTTCCATGACTCGAATGTTTTTCTATGAGTCATCTATGTATTCGTGGATCAGAAGCAGCAATTCCAGTTGCTCAACTTTTCTGACACCTTGATCTACGATTCAAAAATGATAAAAAGGCTAAAAACTACAAGGATATGAACCCACGCATGCCCACAACGTGAGCTTTCCCTAGAGAGCCTTGATCCCGGGCTACAATATCTTGTTGTGTCAAGGTGTCCAAATTGATAAATTTAATTGTTTGAGCACCATTTTTACTTATATATACTGTATAATTTTTCAGCAAAGGGTGTTTGTTTGGCCACCCCTAGTGGACTGTAGCTCCGCCCATGGTTGAATTACAAGCCTCACTTCTATATTGAATTTACATTCCAAGTATTCTGTTTTGGTCCTTCTCAATTTGAACAATTTGAACTCTAGAGTTTGTCTCTAAACTTCCAATCTATCATTAAGTATGTTCGTCTCTAATCAATAAGTATCGTGTCATCCGCAAATTGCATACATCATCGAACCTCCTCTTGAATAGACTGTGGCAGCTCAATACTCACCAAGGCAAAAAGAAAAGGGCACACCATAAATTCTTCATGCAATTCTATCTCAACAGGAAAATGCTCCGAGTCTCCTCCCACTTTTCTAATCCTTGACTTGGCTCCATTATGCTTATCTTTTATCGTCCTAATATATACATTAGGACACCTTTAGTCTTCAAACACCTCCAGAGGACATCCCTTAGAACTTTGTCATATCACGTAGCACTTTTTTTTCTCTAAAAACGTGACAGTCCTGCGATAGTTGTAAAACAAGATTGCAAAACTCCTAATGCACTTTCAACATCTTTTCAACATGATTCTTGTTTCATGAAAAAAATATTTTTTTAAAGTGCATTGTATTATTTTCCTAATAATTTATATGTTTGCATTTTAAATTTTTGTGAAGATTAATTGTAGTTATATCCCATTATAAGTTATAGTAGAATTAACATAAGATTAATTTTAAAAGAAGTCGTAGATAGACAAATTAATTTATAAAATAACTAACTTGTATGTCTATAATTAATAGTATAAAAATATTACATAAAATATAATTAAATATACAAGATATTTAATCAAAACATGCAATTTATATAATATTTAAATAAAGAAATTTGTCTAATAAAATAATATTTAATATTCAATAAAGTGAATTGGTGTGAGGATTGGTGTTACACCAAATTTAGTGACACTATTCACACATTAAAATGGTATATAATTTTGTGTTAGGTTGATGCTTCAAAACACTAAATTTTACATCAAAATAGAATTTGGTGTTGGATTGGAGATGGTCTAAGAAAGAACGAAAAATCTATCAAACTTGTGGTCTAAAATAAGTTATACATATTGTTCGGCTATAAAGCATTTCATTAAGGATAAAATAGCTATTTTAAAATAAATTATTACTAATTATAAAATTTTGTTATTCTTTTTATGACAGGCTAAAAAGAAAGATGAGTCATATAAATTGACACAAAGGGAATACATTTTTAAATTTTTTTGTAATTTTAAACTAAATATATATATAATAGTCCAAAATATTTTTTTAATTCTTACAATTTTAAATATGTCACCTAGAATATTGAATGTCAAAACTACAAAATATAAGAACTGTTTTTTAATCCCCTTGAAGCACAACTTAAAGCCATTCAAAGAGGCCTTTATCTTGCCATCCAACACGATTACAGGAGACTGCAGATTGAAACTTATTCTATGGAGGAACTAGAATGCATTAAATCAGGTACAACTCTTTGAATGCAGATTGTTGTTGATCAGGTTGAAAACATGGGAGCTAATTCACGTATTCAGGGAGCAGAATCAGGTAGCTGACTTAATAGCGAAGAAAGGGCTCAAGTACAACCGTTTTGAAGACACCAAGGTTTTTATAATGCCTCCTCCGTTTGTGAATCACATGGTAAATACAGACAGGGTAGCCACTAGTTATGCTAGAAAAAAGATAGCGTTAAGTATATCCTATTCGGGCCAGGATGTGACTTTGGGACAATGTTCTACTACTAATCTAGCTACTAATATGGGCTATTTGCACCATAGCAATAGCCACAACAGCTTGTTAACTTAGCGTATACCAAAAAAAAAAAAGTTTTTAAAGGGAAAGTAAGAAAAGAAAACTGAAATAGAAAGGAAGGAGTATATAGTGTTGATTGCTAATATGAGTTTACTGTCGAGACAAACTGTCTATTTCCTGAAGAAATCTTAGACCTTTCTCCTAAATTTTAATAATAAATGCGTTACTTAATGATTAAAAAAGTCAAATCAATTACTTGTTAAAACGAAAGAATGAGATTCAGTGAGTCCATTTATAAGCAGTAACCTGTCGCCAGGAAAGAATAAAACGTCATTATTGGGAAAAAAGTGTTTTTTACTGTTGAACATAATTGAGAGGAAGTTCATTATTTGTGGTATTGCATTACTACATATGGCCTTCCAAAAACAGTTCTGCACTTCGAAATGATGACACCACCAACTAATTCATTGGTTTATCACAAGTTGTGACAAATATTGATATCATAAAGTATTTCCTCTCTTTAAATTCATTCCTCTCATTTTGATTAGATATGAAATTTGAAAATATAAAAAATAATTTTCTTAGATATGTTAGAAAAATGGATGATGTAATAAATTGAGTAAAAGTTTTCTTCTTTAACTAGAAATAGGAGTCGGTGTTAGAACCTAATATATGTTACTTTTTCAGTTTAATTTATATAACACATGAAATGATGTTAGTTAATTTTTTTTATATATTTTAAAAATATTTTAAGTTATTAATTATTTTAATTTATAGTATTTTTAATTATTATAATATTTGTTACTCTTTTTCTCTCAATTTATGTGGCACAAATAAATTGTGAAAAGTCAATTAAATGTTTTATGCTTCTTTTTATAGATATTTTACATTATTAATCGTTGTGATTTACGGTATTTTTTTTATATAATTTCATATAACATATGCACTTTCTTTGTCATAATTTATGTGGTATAGATGAAAATTCGAGAACTAATCAAATTTTTATAAGATTCTTATATTTGATAGTTAACCAAAATTTTCATATGTATTTTAGATATTTTAAATTGTTAATTATTGTGATTTATAATATTTTTCATGTCATTTTTAAATATATAATAGACTAAAATAAAATACGAGAAAAGAATAAAATATATATTAAAAAAAAACCTTTGACTAGGAAAGCAGGCATGTCATCCAACACCTACTTCCCTAGCCGCTTATAGATAGTAAAAGAAGAAAACTGGATTAGATATCACAATGTAATATCAAATCAAGCAGCAATAGAGAAGTAGTAGGCAAATGTGTTTTTAAAGAAGGAAAAAATGTCAAAAATGTCCTTATACTATCAGAAAGGATAAAAAATGCTCTTCGTTTATATTTTAGGTTATTTATGTCCCCGTACTATCAGAAATGAGTAAATAATGCCCTGATACTAACGAAAAAAGGTAAAAAATACCCTTGATTTATATTTTGGTCCAAAAATACCCTTATTGTTACCAAATGGGTCAGAAATACGCTTTTTAAAATGAATATATATATATTTTTTCTTTTTAAACATATTGTATTCCTAATAAAAAAATATTTTTAAAGAATTCTTTTCTTATTTTATTTTTAAAAAATCTTATAAACTAATTGTTTTCTTACATTTTTATTACTTAATGTGATTTAAAAAAAATAAAATAAGAAAAAAATTCTTTAAAAATAATATTTTATTAGGAATACAATATGTTTAAAAAGAAAAAATATATATACATTCATTTAAAGAAGGACATTTCTAACCCATTTGGTAACAATAAGGGCATTTTTGGACCAAAGTATAAATCAAGGGTATTTTTTACCCTTTTCTGTTAGTATCAGGGTATTATTGACCCATTTCTGATAATACAAGGGCATAAATAACTCAAAGTATAAACAAAAGACTTTTTTATCCTTTCTGATAGTACAAGGGTATTTTTGACCCTTTTTCCTTTAAAGAATCTAATTAAACGCATAATTTGCATGGTTATTAAATTCAATTTCATTAGTCAATACAATCACATAAAAAAATAAAACTATACGTTATCAAGTCACATTCTATAATGGTACCTTATTTCAGAATATCATTCTCAACTTTTCGTAGTAGACTCTTCTTGAAGAATTATTTTATTTAGAACACTTTTAATGGCAAAGGAAATAAGTTTTTTCTTTTGATTTTTAGATGAAGCGAAAAAATACCATTTTTTTATTCTCATAGTCTTTTATTTTGTCTTCCTAAAATGGTAAAAAAATTAAAAGTCCTAGCTGTTATTTTCTTTCATTATTTAATAAAAATTAAATATATAATAAGTACATATTTATTTATTATTCAAAATGAGAGAAAAGGGCAGCAAAAACTCCACTCTTCCTATTGGACTAAACTAGTCAGTATCGGGAGTAGGCGCCTGGGTTCCAACCAGGGGTTCACAAAGACACTGACTCTAATATCACTACTAGAGGAAGTGCCAGAGATTCGTTGCTTGGTGTCAAACTAGAATATGCGATGGATAATCTATTCTTTTTTTTATCAAAAAAATCATCTTGGAGATTGTGTAATGCTTACTCTCAAACTCTTCGTTTACACAGTAGTTAAGGGATTTATCATTCAAAGGGAGGTAGATTATTCAAGAATTTTCTATTTTACTTGTTGGAACTGATTTTGAAAAATAAATAATTAATAGAAGACAAAATCACTGAAATCTTGTTTCGTCTTCACTGGGAACTTGAATAAGGAGTAGACCTTTTTATTTTGGGATTTTCTAGAGTTTGAAAATGAGAACCCCTTTCTTTATATGGTGTAAGCGGTTCTCACTATAGCGGATTGTACGGAGGCGAAAGCTAAAAAATCTTTCTAAAAGTCCCTATTTTGCAATACACCTTCAAACTTTGATGTTCCAAATTAGCCCCTTCACACCAAGTTTGATATTGAAATTTTGACTTACTTTAATTCAATTCTAAAAATTTCTACGGACTCCTTAATATCTCAGGTTTAAAAAATAAAACCACACATAGATATTAATACCAATCCTATCCCGCATTGACCTAGACCTTACCTCACTTAGATTTCGTCTAAGGTTGAACTTAAATTTTTTTAAGTTACTGTACAAAAGTTTTTTAGCCCAATTATTTTCACCATTAGTTTTTCTCTTGAGATCGAACTTCATCATGGATCTGTCTTGAGCCCTTTTCTTTTTGCCTTAGTAATGGATGAGCTGACACGATCTATTTAGGAGGAGGCACCATGATGTATGCTACTTGCAGATGACAAAGTACTAATTGATGAGACTCGGGCTAAAGTTAATGATAAATAGGAGGTTTGGAGATATACTTTGAAATCCAAAGGGTTCAAAATGAGCAGGACCAAAACATAAAACTTGGAGTGAAAATTTAGCGTTGAGAGGGATGCAACAAACATTGAAGTGACTCTTACAACTCAACCTATCCCCAAGAGAGAAAATTTTAAGTATCTTGGGTCCATGATCCAGAGTAGTGGCAATTTTGTTGATGATATCACACATCGTATTAGGGGTAGCATGGACGAAATGGAGTCTTGCCTCTAGAGTATTGTGTGATAAGAAAATACTATCTAAACTTAAAAGTAAGTTTTACAGAATGGTGGTTAGATCGTCGATGCTATATGGGGTGAAGTGCTGGCAAATCAAAAACTCAGATGTTCAGAAGATTTAAGTTGCAGAGATGAGGATGTTGAGATGGATTGGTGAACTCACCAGGAGGGATAAGATTAGGAATGAGATCATTTGGGGGAAGTTAGGGGTGGCCTCTATGGTATACAAAATGAGAGAAACACGACCGCGATGGTTTGGACATGTGCAGAGAAGAAGTGTTGATGCTCTTATCAGGAGGTGCAAGAGAATGAATTTAGAGGTTATGCAGAGGGGTAGAGGTGGACCAAAAAAATATTTGGGGGAGGTGATTAGATAGGATATGATGCAGCTTCGTATCATCGAAGACATGACCTTATATAAAAAGGAGTGAAGGTCGTGTTGTTCATAACCTTTTATTGTTATATATTCTTAAATTTGAGGTCCAATAAATGTCTCATCTATTTTAAAAGCTCGATATTTTATCACTTTTGCAGTAGAATGACAAGTCTGTCTTTACTTTACAAGAAGAGTGGTTCATGTAAAGCATTTAAGATATTTTACAATATGGTGCATATTCAATATCAAAAAATAAATTGAATTTGGCAATTTGACAATGCTAGGGAGTTTATTGATGGTTCGTTTGAAGATTATCATTGCCAAGTGAAAATACGACATCATATTTCCTACATATATACACCACAACAGAATAATTTGACAGAAAAAAGAATAGATAATTTTAAAAGTAATTTATGTCTCTCTTTTTGGTATGAACATGCCACACTTTAATTGGGGGAAAGAGTAAACTCGATTATTTATCTTATCAATTGAGTTTCTTTTTGAATTATCAACTTTCAAAATCCTCAATAAAAGTTATAGTCACTTTGCACAATAGCACAATTGTCGAACCTTGAACCTCAAATATTTTTATGTACAATATATGTCCATATTCCAAAAGTCTTAAAATGTAAATTGAAACCTTATGCCAAAATATATGTGCTAATTGGCTATTCAAACATCCAAAAGGGATATCGACGTTATGATCCTCAAAATAAAAAGTTACATGTTACATTAGATCTCCTTTCATAATAATGAACCTTATTATGGAGGGGAGTTTCCAATTCAACTCTTCAAGAGGAGAATGCGAGCAAAGCATTTGAGCTGGACAACATTGATTCTGGAGATGTGTGATGGAGGAATTAAAAGATTTAAAATGGATTAAGGCAATGAATCATTATGACCCAAACTAAGCCCTAGATGTGACACGGTAATCAGAATCCCAAAGGACCCCAACCAAATCATCTTAGCATAACATTAAGCATACATAAGGTAAGAAGCATCATTAACCATCTATAATATAGCAGTCGATAAGTCTCGAACTAGAACACCTCAATAGGAATGAATGAATTTAGTATGAAATCAAAAGACAACATAGACTCCATTACATCTGACATGCCTCTACTAAAATAGGCAGAGACTTAGTACAAGTTCCTAGCTCATCCTCAATGAAGAAAAGAAATTTCACACCATAATCTCAACCAAACAAAGAAATAAAGCTCAATGGTTTGCCATCGAAGCATGATGACTTACTAATCAAGTGTATAGCAACTTTGTGTCACGCCTCAGAAGGGTACCCTTGGCGTGGCCGACACTTAGAGACTATTGCTAGACTTTATCAAATTCATTCAATCAACAATTAACACTCTAGCAAAAGACTAAAGAAAGTAAAAGGGTGGACAATCTCAATATATATTAGTTAAATCAACTCAAGAAGACTAGCATGAAGAAACTAGCCCAAAGTAATTATTCAACTCAACAATCATGCTCTAATCTATGAAGCCTCTATCAACTGTTCAACGGTGCCAATGACGAACCCATGGCTACATCGAATCAAGATAAGCAAATCTAAAGTTTAACTCTAAAAAATAGATGAAAATATAAATGAGTTTCCTCTGGAAGTAAGGGAGAGCTCACTAACACAACTGACTGTAAAAGATCTTCAACGGTGCACCTGTTGATGATCTCTAGTACCTTTCTTTGCATCACAAAGTGATGTATTTCAAATGGACGTCAGTACATGGAATGTATGAGTATGTAAAATGGCTGAATGAAACAAATATCAAGGTAGAATACTATCAACTTAGATAACTCAAATCAAGAGATAAAGAACTAAATCAGAAATGTCATATGTCTATCTAAAGCAAGAATAAAGAGTAGACAATGACCCACCAATCCCAATCCAATTCGAGTACTATCAGTGTAGAAATTATCTAGGAGTTTCTCTTACCCGACAACCATCACTTATGAGCCAGTGATACAACAATCCCGTTGATATTTCCATAACCATTCAATACCTTTCCAGGGTAAGAACAACTCGAATTCATGAATGAATCTAATCAACCAATCAAGTAGGGACATGTCTGACTTTAACAGATTCGTCCTCAAAATAGGGACATGTTCGACCTTAATGGACTCAGTCTCCAAAATAGGGACATTATCAACCTTAACGGACTCAGTCTTCAAAATAGGGACATGTCCGACCTTAATGAACTCAATCTCCAAAATAGGGACATGTCTGACCTAATGGCCTCAGTCTTTAAAATAGGGACATGTCCGACCTTAATGGACTCAATCTCTAAAATAGGGACATGTCTGACCTTAACGGACTTAGTCTCATGAAATAAGGACATGTCTGACCTTAACAGACTTAGTCTCCAAAATAGGGACATGTACGACCTTAACGAACTTAATCTCCAAAATAGGGACATGTCCGACCTTAACGGACTCAGTCTCCCAAAATAGGGACATGTCCGACCTTAACAGACTCAGTCTCCAAAATAGGGATATGTTTGACTTTAACGGACTCAGTCCACTCCTACGTTTGGCTACATAGTTATTGGGTTCGAGTGTGTCTCACTCTTACTCAATTTAGTGCTTGATACTCCTCCCAAGACTCAACGCTCATAAAATAATCAATTTTCATCAACAAATCAGTGAGCCTCTTAATGGACTCCTTCAGTTCATTAGTTCTATCAAATCAATCTTTCAATAATTTGACCAATCAATCCTATCAACCTTTCAAGAGTGAATTAGACAATCCCGTAGGAGGATTTTCGACTAGACCAATCTTTAGAGTTCTATCAGGAAGACTCTTAGGACTATCAAGCTCTATCAATCTATCATCATGTTCACAATCACAATCAAAATCAACATTCTCAACTCAAGGTTCTAGAATCAATCCCTAGGTTCATCCATGCAATCTTTTATTAAAATATCTAGGGTTTATGAAGTAACTCATGAAAAGTATTTAATCAGTAAAACCATGTTTATGATGATCATCACCATATGAAAATACATAGCATATGTATAATTTTACAAGAAAACATTCATAGAAAACATGCATAGAGGCCAACACTTCCACAATCTCTCTATTACAATCAATAAGGGCATATGGAAGAACATTCCATATTTTAATTTAACCTTACATACCTGGGAGATTGGAATTTCAGACTAGCTTGGAAGAACTCGTAAGATTCTCTGGAACCCTAGCTTCTCTCCTCTTATTTGCTCAAGGTCTCCTCTTAGTTAGAACGTAATATGACTTAGGAATGAGTTTAAAAATTCTATTTAAGTCAAAATAACTTTTATTAGTCGTGGATTAAGTTTAGGAGGGTTTAAAAAAAGACTAGAATGCCCTTGATTTTAAAACTAATTGTCAAGTGCCGTAATAGGGCAAGTCCACGACGCGGACTTATCGCACTTTAATTCATTTTTAGACAAAAAACTTAAAACGGGTTGAAAAATTATTTTTCTATAAAAATACACATAAATTGTATTTGTCAAATGCATTTTATGTGTAATTTTACTTAAATGGCTTTTCAATCGATTTTCTGATCCCGTAGAAAAATAATAGGACCAAAATTAAGTGCAAGTCCGCGACATGCCCACCATGTCACACAGTTTTCTGGTATTGCGTTTTCGCTTTAAAAAATTATCTTTTGATCTAGTTGCTCTAAAAATCAACCAAGACCATTTTCCCACATAATTTTCCATGTTGATCATGTTTTCGCCCTCAGATTTGCCAAAACGTTTGGGAAGATGCATTTTTTTCATCTACGGGTATTTTGGTAATTTTATCGAGTGTTACACTTTGCTCCTAGACGCATATATGGGGTGCAGGGTGAACTTTCTCTCCTATAATATAGGCAAAGAAATATGCGTTAGCACTTTGAATGTATTAAGTATGTGAGTAATATACATGCATGTATATGAGTAATATGGAACATGAGTCATGAGATGAAATACCATAAGCAACAAATTATGAGATAAAACATAAGTAAAACATGAGGTTAATGCATCAAAATTATAGCAAAAGATTGAAAGAAAACTTAATTATTTAGTAGGATATCAACCTTAACTGACAATAAGACCATGTGAGTTATAAAAATGAATCTGATGTAACTCCCATATTGAGAAGAGAGAGGCTACTTTGCCTAAGTAGACTCTGTAAGAACCTTTAATATTATCATGAGCTATATGTGGATCCACTATCTAGGCCTATAAGACAAACCTACAGTGGTAAGTAGTTTTGGGATAGAGGTTGCTACTAGGATTTTCGTGGGTAGCAAATCTTCAGCTTCCAAATCAAGCTCCACCTCAAGTCTTCTCAATGCTAAGTCAAATCCTAATAGAATAGTAAATCATAATACATCAACCTATCTTTGAGTCATTAAAGCCATCATTTTATATAGATCAGTAGCTCATTACAACCTTAGCGATTTAAGCAATATGAAAATTATCCTTATCACACCTTGAATCCATGATTAGGTGAGAAATACTTTCATCATCTTTCTTTCATTATTTAAGGGAATCCATAAATCAAAATTTTCACGCTTTTGTAAACTTGAGTTATGCCTTTATACATACATGGTCATAATTCATAGAAAATCTTGGGTAACTTGTATGGATTTATCTCAAATCAACTTTAAAACATGTTTCAATGAAATCATGCATAATCATGAAGAATAATAGCAATCTAAATTATAATTGAAAGAACCCATAATAAGAATCATGAACCCTAGATATTTATGTAGATAATTTACTCACAAATCATTGAAATTATGCAATTAGCTAAAATTCGTTCATAATCGGATCAATAATCATCATATAAACATAATTCATGCAATTTAATGAGAAGTATTAAAAATTCATAAATTTCATACTTTGAATTGATTGAAAAAGTGAAGAATTCTTGGAATATATGGGTGAAAGGGACCCATGGATGAATATTAAAATGTGATATGCTCCTCATGCTCAATTATGTTCCAGTTACTCAACTTAGGTAACCAAACTCAATCCTCAACTCAGCCCATGTACAAAATTTCATAAAAATCACGCAATTTATGGTTCATGATATCAAGTATAAAATTTATATCTGAATTTCATATCATCAGTTGTGCAATGCAACAATTATCTCATACATCATTGTAAAAATTCATAATAAATGCAAAATATTATATTTAAGATGATAGAATTTTCAAAATTCAACTCTTATTCTCAATTTCAACTTAAGTAGGAAAAAGGCATGTGAATAAATGTAGGTCAACACTTTAGGAAGCCTTACATACCTGAAATTTGAAGAATAATCAATCATCGGTCGATCCTCACATTTGAAATCGAAACCCCCACTCTTATTCTTCCCCGATGCTATCGAGAATTTTCTAAGTGTGAATGAAGGGTAATCACACCTAGGGTTCAGATATATGACCTAATTTAAGTCTAAAATGGCATAGGTTAATACAACGACCCGAAAATTTTTGAAACCTCCTTATAGTTGGTCTTGTATGATGTTATACTGGTCATGTTTGAGTTTTGGTAGCCACGGGATGAGTTTAAGTGGCCGAACGCAAAATGGATCATTTGGTGGCCTAGAGAGGCCATTTAGATAGTGAGCTTTGAAGAGAGATAACTTTTTATGCGGGTTGAACCATGTGGGATGCTACATATAAAATTGAATCTATTTGAGTTATCTTCGCAACACAATAGGTTTCACTCGATTCAGAGTTCGTATGAGGAAGTTATGGCCAAAATAGTGTGTCTGCCTGAAATTCGAAAGACATTGGAAATAAGCCCTGAAAATAGCCCAAGGAAAGGACCACAGACCATGTGAGGGTCCATGGTCCATTTGGGGGTCCGTTCCATGGTCCAGTGAGCTTAGGGTGTCCAGGACCTACCCCATAACCCAAGGCATGGCTCACGGACCACCCCACGGTCCGTGAGACCTCAAACGGTCCGTGTGGGTGGCCGTTGAGTGGGGCAGTAAGCTTGCCGTGGTGTGGGGTTGATTCTTAGGAAAAGTGTGGCTCCACGGACCAGTACACGGCCCGTGTAAAGCGACACTGCCCGTGTAAAGCCACACGGCCCGTGAACCCCCTCGTCAAGTGGTTCAGAAAGTCCTCCGAGAGTTCGCGTTGAATATTTGGCTAAGGCATGGTAGACGGCCACTTACACGGCCAGTGTGCTATTGGACGGAAACTGTAGCTCCTCCATGAAACATTGTTTTTCAGTTAAATATCAGTTTCATTAATGGGATTTTCGTGATTTAATTAATCCCTAGGTCCCTTTTAGGCATCCTAAGGTCCCCTAAACCCCCTTAACCTAACCCTAACTCCTTTTCATCCATTCTAAGCCTCCTC